>NKZN01001818.1:0-12512 GCA_002374485.1 Metschnikowia santaceciliae
CAAACCAGCGCGGCAAAACGATTCAAACCACACTAGCAAAATTAAACAAGCCAATAATTCAAAAAGTTCCGTACACCCCAAACAAGTTGTTGTATGCAGGATATCAAGGATGTCCAGTTCCGTCCGTTTTTCACCGTTGATTGGTACTGCAAGACTCCCAAATGTAGTACATATGAGGCAATCCTCCAGATTTAAAATTCCAGAATACTGAATTCTAACGAAAGTTCGTGTGAAACATTACGCCATTTGGTTTGAAAGACTGCGAAGGGGTACGAATCATTTTGGCGCACTGCTTTGAATACTTTTGAAAAACACTGTACCCCCAGTGATTTCTGTCACGCCAGTGATTTCTGTCACGCCAGTGATTTCTGTCACGCCAGTGATTTCTGTACCCCCAGTGATTTCTGTCACGCCAGTTTTTTTTTCGGGACTCCGCGTGCGTGGCTACGTGCTGGCTGCGTGCTGGCTGCGTGCTGGCTGCGTGCGTGGCTAAGGTTGCCCAGCATTCCTTTATGCTGCTCTCCCAGGTGCGTGCGCACTAGGCCAGAAAAGCCAGGCGAAATGCATACAAAGCAGTATTGGATCGTCCTCACGCTAATCTCGGCGCTCGTCTCCATGTTTCTTGCAAAGTCCCAATATGGCCACGTGGCCAAACAAGCCGTGACTTCCGGCAGCGTGATCTGTGCAGTGCCGGCGTTGTTTCGACGCAACCTCGGCTTCGGCAGATACAACTCCGGCGCCGCCAGCAACAAGGCTGAGACGGACTGGACGGAAACTGGCCAAAATGGAGATGGCGCTGGGTCTGCCCATGACTCCTTGCTGAATCTTTCGGCGTCTTCTTCGGCCGTCAGTTCCACCTCTTATAATTATGATAAGGCCTCATTTGAGAAGCTCATTAGTTATCACGTGGCAGTGGCCTATGAGCCCAAAAACAGAAAACACTCCAATATCTTCAAGCAGAACCGAACAAAGACGCCAGCTGAGCTCCTGCCCTCGGGTGAAGATAATTTGTTTGTGACCCACCAAATTTCCGATGGCCATTTTGCTGTGGGTGTGGCTGATGGAGTTGGCGGCTGGTCGGATGCAGGATATGATTCGTCTGCCATTTCTAGGGAATTGTGCCACTTTATGAAAACAACCTTTGAGAATCAGGGCTCGCAATCTCTGCTATCATCTCGGGACATCCTCAAATCGGCTTTTTCCAAGGTCCAGGCATCGCCCAAAGTGGAGATCGGAGGCACTACTGCGTGTGTAGGCGTATTTACGCCTGAAAAGAAACTCCGTGTTAGCAATTTGGGTGACTCGTGGTGTGGAGTCTTCCGGAACTTCAAGTGTGTCCAAGAAACTGCGTTCCAAACACACAACTTCAACACGCCGTACCAATTGTCGAAGATTCCCCAACACATTGTACGCGAGGCTGAAAAAGAGGGCAGACGTTATATTTCAAATACCCCGGACGATTGTGATGATTACGAGTGGCAACTTCAAGCGGACGACATTGTGATTTTTGCCACGGATGGTGTCACAGATAATGTGGTGACCGATGATATGGGCCGGTTCTTGAAGGACCAGTTCGATTCAGGCAAATCGCTAGACCATGTATCTTCTAAGTTCGTGCAAGAGGTCGTCAAGGTGTCCAAGGATAAACACTTTCCCAGTGCGTTTTCGCAGGAGCTTTCGCGGCTCACGGGACAGAAGTACCTTGGGGGGAAGGAGGACGATATTACGGTTGTCATGGTGAAGGTTCTCTAGGGGGAGTGTGCAATGTGCAGTATAATGTCTGAGTGTGGTACTATCGGGAACTGATACTGTGATACTGTGAGTCTTATACTCTGATACTTTGGTACTCTGATACTTTGGTACTCTGATACTTTGGTACTCTGATACTTTGGTACTCTGATACTTTGATACTCTGAGACTTTGATACTCTGAGACTTTGATACTCTGGTACTCTGGTACTCTGCTGGTATGACACTAATACTCTGACTGTATGATACTCTGATGTTGTGGGTATCGCCTGAGCGGGATACTGATACTGTCTTACACTTATGGACGTGATGATGGTCTAATATTGTTGGATAGTCGGATAGTCTAATATTGCCTGAGTAAATGATCAGATAGTGGGATAGTCTGATGTGAAAGGGAAACGTGGACTTTCTAAAACTCTGATAGTCTGATAGTCTGATACCCTGATACTGTCATACTTTCTGAAGGTGAGGGATTTGTGAGACTCTGAGACTCTGACTATTTCTGATAACCTGTCTTGTCAAGTCTAGTTATGGTTATTTGTATCCAATGATGGTTTCTCCAAGGCGCAACCTGAGTTACTCAAATAACTAACAGACTGAAAAAGTGATTTTGGGAAGAGACAGCAATTTGGAATTTGGAATTTGGAATTTGGAGAAATAGACAGAAACACGAACAGAGATGGAATGACAGAGATCAGTTGCTCAACCAGTAGAATGATAGAGTATTGCATAGTGGATGTTAGATTCTCGTTAGCACGTTTAATACCTAATCGGTAATACGTAATCTTTTTTATCAAGAATCTAATATGGTAGTCGTATCCGGATAATAGGGAACATATTGAAGAACGCAAAGTAAGTGGGGTGAGTTTCATAGACAGACCGGACAGTCAGAGCGACAAGACGATTAAACAATGCACCATTCGTGACAAAGGGGTGAAGGTCGTTATCCGAAATTTCCAGTGAAGGAATAGTTTAAGGAAGGTGACGACAGAACGAAACATCCAAAGGGTGAAAGCATGGTAGATTTTCGTTTGCCTTCCCTACCATCAGCCAGGTATCAACGAATATAGTATCGATTAGGTATCAGACATGCTAACAAGAATCCAACACATTCAGTCTATGCACTATGCACTATGCACTATGCACTATATGTTAGATTCCGGTCACGTCAGGTACTCTGTTTACCATGTTCATTCGCCGCTGATCCCTTCCCTAGAGGAACCGGTCGCACCTTACATAGACTAGTCCGGCATAAGAGAATAGAGGTTGTAATGAGGGCCAAAGGCGCCGCTCAACCTCTGGTCGACCAGAGCAGGGTTCAACATCCACATAGGTAGTTTACTACCCTTGGTGAGTCTAAGACCCATCTTCACTCTGCTGTAGAAACCTCAAAACCAAGCAACCCATGAACTCCCTATAAATTTCTGTAATCTCCTTGAATGGCCTTTAAATGCCTTCAGGCTCACTTGTCTAATGTTTTTTTTTTCTCTTGTTCTTTAGTCTATACCAATTTACAGCCGAGCTATCACTCTTCTGGCTAATAAATTGGTTGACTGTCTAATATTGATTGACTGTCTAATATTGGCTGACTGCCTAATATTGGTTGACACTGCCTAAATCCTCAGTTTGATTGCAGTTCATACAGATTTTCAGTCGGGAGATGAAACGCAGACCAACACTTAAATATGGCATAGACTTTCACACATGTGATCTAAATGAATCTTGATCCTTCCATTGACTTCTAATGCCTCGGTTTAAATGTACCTTTGACAATCTTGCCTATTGGTACATGTTGATGATAAGGTTAGAGATCTTCTCGCGATTGAGTTTTTCTTGCGCCTGCTTGTTGCTGAAGTTGGAAACAAATCGACTGTTGGAGGGCAAGTGCAAATCCCGGGGCTGGCTGGAACGGGAAACAAAGCGGAAACTGCCTGGACCTGGAACTGGACCTGAGCCAGAAACGGATGTGGATGATGGTGTTGATGTTGATGTTGACGATGTCGTCGTTGTTTCCTGCATGCTGTATGCTGCTGGGTCCGGCATCTTCAATGGTGTTTGTCCTCTGGGTGTTGCAGCTTCTTTGATGATCAGCAGGATGGACTCGTCAAATTGACGCACAGCGAAATCGTGGGCCAGACGCTGGAATTGCCTCTGCTCGGCCTCTGGATCCGATTCGTTCTTTATTTCGGAGTCCGATTCAAAGTCCGAGTCTGACGAATGAGATTCATCCGAATCCAATTCCTCGTCTTCCATTTCCTCGTCTTCCAACTCCTCGTCTTCCAACTCCTCCAAATCACCTGATTCATCCACCCCAGACTCTTCAGACTCACTTTCAGACTCGCTTTCGCTGTAGAGTCCTGAAAGGTTCAGTCTGTATAAAGTCTCACCATCGCCATCACCATCTCCCTCTTGTTCGTCTTCCTCTCTTTCCCTTTCATCGGATTTGCCATTACCTTTAGCTTCCCCTCTTTCTTTCTCCTTTTCCTTCATCATGAAGTCCTGGAGTCGCTTTAAAGCACCGGAAATGTCGCTGGGCCACTCCACCGTAAGGCCTAGATCACGTGCCTTCACCAATACATCCAGCAACCCAAACTCAATGTCTCTTGGAAAAGGCTGTACTTTACAGTAGCAGAAATATTGCAAGAAGTAGAGGAAACTCTCCACGGACTTGAGCCCTGAGAAGAGCAAACCTTGAGCCCGGGCCCTTTCTAAATCAACGCTTTTGAGAAGCGTACTGCACAATTGCACCCGGAAGTAATTATCCCGAGGATCGATTGCTGGGCTCTGATCCGGCGTGGGGAAATTGTTCCTGTATCCATGGCACACAATTTTGAAGAGAACATCCGAGATAGCCTCAAATGGCAAGACGCCGGCGTTGCACATGGTAGCTAGGAAACGAACTAATGCTGTCCGGGCCACGTTTTTCCGGTAGTCGTTTTCTTCGAGCCCAGAAATCAATTGATGAGTGAGCATATGCACCACCTGATGCACCACAAACCGGCTCTGGCTCGGTAAGTGGAGCATTGTTTTAGCTGCTAAAAGGTATATGTCCAGACGAAGATTTTCGGGTGTCCGGAAAATATTCACAAAGTCCGATGCTGCATGAGGACTCTTGGAGAAGTCCACATGTTCCATAACTTTGGCCACACGAAAGTATGTCTTCGTGTTGAGCACTTGAGTGTAGATTTGGTGGAAAAACTCATGGGAATCCGACCGGACTTGGGAAGGTTGGGTTTGGTCCTGCACAGGCACTTTTCCGGTGAATGAATCGATATTAAGGAAAAGGTTGTTCAAGTAAAGTCGTTGGTATTGGCTTAACCCGGCGTGTCGGGACTTTTCTCGGAGCAACTGGAGCATGTTATGAGTGTTTTCCCTGTATTCAGGCTCGTAGAGCAAGAATTTACCAAGACGCTCGTAAAAAAGCATTAAGATCTCGATATTATTGGACGAAAACAAGTTGACCGTCATGTTGCGAAGCTTATGGAATATAAGGTGGGACGGTACAAGCTTGAACTTCACCAACTCACCAAAAAACACCACATTTCGGTAGTTGATTTTTCCGGTATACATCTGCGACCGGAACCCTTTATCGATCTGCGTGATCAAGTCTAAGAGAGTGCTCTCGAAATAGGCCAGGTTGATTTTGATGAATTTGGCAAGCAAACTAAGTGCATCTGTTTTGGCGGAATCAATGAAAAACCGTAGGATTCGGTTATGAGTCGCCTTGTTATTGGGCACATAGGTATTGAGAGCCACCGAGGCTTTTTCAAGATGCACTTCCCGGGAAACCCGGGCCAAAGAGTCTAGAAACACCTGCACCTTTTCTGGTTCGGAAAGCTTGGCATACACTTTAGTATGGAGCCTTTTGTCGGCGAGAAGGTCGTCCAAAACGGGAATTTCATCGTAGAAGGCCTTTTCTTGGGGCGTACTCCACCAAACAAAGCCCACTTCCGGAGGTACGGGTGTGGGAGCGGGTTTTTCTTGGGGAAACTCTAGGCCTAGCAGACTGCACATAGGCTGGAGGTGGAGCTTATGGAAGGCCACATCCTGGGCAAGGGTATCGAGAAGGGCATTTTCAAAGTCTTTTCCGTACTTGATGGCAGTATTTTCGGCGGTTCGGCGTTCCTTACGCTCCTGGTGCTGGAGCCGTTCGTATTCTTGGAGGTTTTTTGTGCAGTACCGTTCCAAGAGCTGCTGGATATGAGTCAAGAGTTGCTGGCAACTAACTTTCTCCGAAGCCTCAAGAACTCTTACGGGAGAAGGACATAGTTCCTCGGGTTCAACGGGGAGAACTGAATTTTTTGGAATATAAGGGACATCGTCAGTGGAGCCCTCGGTAGGTGTTCCGAGATTCACGTCTCTCGATTTAACGAGTTCGTCTTCAAAACGCCGAATAAACGACGCCATAATAGGAAGCCCACTTGATTCCGCCTGTGCCCCCATCAACGTCCGCAACAGTACTATGGTCACGTTATGGTCCAGAAACTTGGTAGCCACACGCAGCGCATGGTCGGAAAGGTATTCCGGAGCACAGTCCGAGAAACGGGACGCTATGGACACCAAATTGAGCTCGAACACCACCGCCACGCATGTGCTCCGTTCCCGGGCAGGCAGTGAGTCCAGGAAGATGCAGTTGACCAAAAGAGCAAGCATTGGCGCTGAAAACGCCGTTTGAAAGCGCTGAAAAAGGCTCAGGAAGATAGTCACAGCCGCAGAAATGTCTTCCGCCTTGGTAAGCACCACCATGCGGTCATAAAAGGCCGGGATGATCTCCGAGAGGTATTTTTCGAGAGAAAGCGTCCGGATATCATTGAGAATGGACTCGTTTATGGACTCCAGGCTACAAGCCGTTCGGATTTTCTTGATAAAGCCGAGATTTTTCTTGAGAGAAGAATCAAGCTTTCCAAGCACCGGCGGGTCCTGAATAGCCGCTAAATTCTGGTGCTGGAGCTTTTTCCGGGAAAAGGGAGGTGCTGACATGGAGATTTTGGGAAGATGAGAGACTCGCAGAGATAGCGGTGTGGTTATATGCCGGATACTAGTTAGAAATTCAGGTTCTGCCATAACAAAGTCAACATAGAAAAGTTTTGATTGATGGGATATACCTAAAACAAATAATAGAGGTGAAAACAATAATACATTGGAGGGTCCTGTGTATAACCCGTATTTCTATGGCACTCCATTTCTTGGACCCATTAGGACGAGGGTAGTGAGTAGACAAGGTAGATAGCAGTAGACATAAGACTAACGATAACGGTACACATAAGACGAAAGATAGCAGTAGACATAAGACTAACGATAACGGTACACATAAGACGAAAGATAACGGTACACATAAGACTGAATACATGACTTGGTGGAGGTTTCCTTGGGGACCAGAGAAGGAATAGAGCTCGCAGACAAGCTAATTGAGCAGTGCATGGCCAAGGGATCGTGGGTGTTGGTTGAAAATATCCAGTTTTACATCACCGGAATCACGCAATTAGCCCCACGGTTCGAAAAAAAGGTCCCCCACAAGAAGTTTCGCCTCTTCCTCACCTGTGGCTTGAAGTCCAAAGCCAATTCCTACGAGTATCGTAGATTTAGCCCGGGTCTTCACCATAGAAACTCAACCTCCTTTGGAAAACTATGTTGCGTGATACATTCAGCATGTTGGTAGAAGACTTGAGTGATGGTATCCAATTGCACTTGTCATTCATCTTGGCTTGGTTCCACACCATCATCTTGGAGCGCCTCAAGTACACACCATCGGGCTTCAAACACCGCTACCATTTTAGTGAGTCCGTTGTGACTGCTGCTGCTTTTGTCTTGAGACAAGTGCTCCAGGATATGCAGAAGGAAAACGTTGTCCAACGTCTGATCCCATGGTCGTGGATAGCTCACCGCATAGGAGGCATCATCTATGGAGGAAAGATCCCAGGTCCCGAGGATTCAAGGTTCTGTATTGACTTGGCCGTACGAATCTCTGCACCCGAGTCGGTTAATGGTGATGTCTATATACAGCAGTCTATACTCAACAGTCTATACTCAACAGTCTATACTCAACAGTTTAGTGTGTAGTCGTTAAATATGGGTAGATAATAGTTTTGGTCCATTGATTCGGTCTAGTTGTATTCTACGCACTCGTAGTCTCTGACAAGATACGGTGCGACACCTTATTATTCTCAACATACACCTTAGTACATTACTATACAGGAATATTTAAGTTTTACCTTTAAGACCAAAGTTCTACATGCGATGGTAAGGTGGGTAAAAACCCTTTACCCGCCACTAACCTACACATAGTATATGATGTTGAGAGAATAAATAGCTCTTGCTGTCTCTAGCGCCGCAGCCGCTCACGTGACTGTGATCATGTGAAGGCTCACCCCAATATAATATAAACCGTTTTGGTGTCGCTATTTTATAACACCAAAAATATATACACCCCCAAAAAGAGGACAGACCAAGATGTCTCCCAACCCCAGCCCCATCAATATTACCTAGTGTAGAGGTGCTGATGTTTACCAATGACTTGGACTGACTTCTTCACACATCACTGGTTTGCATACAACACACTACGAAGTACCTTGAACTCCGTACATGCTAGGTGCTTTTTGACAATACCTGAAAATATTCAAAGTCTGAATCCAGAATAATTCTGTACTGATACTCAGAAATCTTAACCAAGATAATGCTGTACTGATACGATACCAGTACTTAAGCTACCTTCAGTGAGCTATACTGATATGATCCTAATACTTTGAATACCAGGCAATGGTCTATACTGGTACTACTAGAGACTGCTATTACTAGAGACTGCTATTACTAGAGACTGCTATTACTAGAGACTGCTATTACTAGAGACTGCTATTACTAGAGACTGNACTGCTATTACTAGAGACTGCTATTACTAGAGACTGCTATTACTAGAGACTGCTATTACTAGAGACTGCTATTACTAGAGACTGGTACTACTAGAGACTGATATTACTAGAGACTGGTATTACTAGAGGCTGGTACTACTAGAGACTGGTATTACTAGAGACTGGTACTACTAGAGACTTGTATTACTAGAGACTGGTATTACTAGAGACTGGTATTACTAGAGACTGGTATTACTAGAGACTGGTATTACTAGAGACTGGTATTACTAGAGACTGGTATCAGTGTGTTGTTTGTAGTATAGCTATTGCAGTATAGTTCACTGTAATTATACAAGACATCTCTATGTTAGAACCACCATAGGTTGTGATATGAGTGAGGCAGATGTGGTGATCAAGGACCCCCGGTTTGATATCATGGGGGTGATCTCCAATACAACTTCCTTCCTTTAATTCACCTACCCGATTGGGAATGAGATTTGGGTACTTGATTAAAAGCAGGTAGGAGGCCAAAGACACCGAATCCATCACATGCATGGTGTTTGAAGTGACGTTTCTTAGTTTTTCAGCATACGGGAGCCTCAACCTGGTGATGAAGCTTCTCCTCAACCAGTACAAAACTTCGCCTAGACTGTCCAACCCTAGTAATAGAAATTCTATCCTTGTTCATTTCTATCCACATTCAATTCTATCCACATTCAATCCATCCTCATTCATTTCTATCCACATTCATGTATATTGGTTTGGCGAACTCAGGGGCCAAGTCCAGACTCCGCTCAAAACGTTCCCAAATGGAATCTGGTATACAGAGCCAAAATACTAGTACTAAAACATTATACTTCTGGACTACTATATAAAACCACTTCACTACTATGGTAACTAGTTAAATACTACAACACTATACTTCTAAAATCCTAGACTACTACACGATTATAATTCTATGAATACAGTACTGTATTACATTGCTAGTGTTAGACGTACCATGGGTACACATACTACCCATACAAGTATCTTTCGAGCCTACGCATGCCAGTGACTCATGCAAGGCACCTTGACCCGTGACTTGGCCTCATCGATTCACCTTAGCTCGTGACATGGCGTTTAACTGCCCTGCTCCACTCTCTGGTATTCACTGGCTAGCTATATAACTACTCGGATTCCCACTTCTTGGGGATCCATCAACGAATGAACATAGCTCCCAGTATTAGACGTATTCAAGAATCTAACAGCTAGAGTATTAAAGCACTATACTGCTATACCAGAACATTAGGGTACGATGGCACTTGGTGCAACCACCAGTACGCCTTGAAATTTTCATAGTCTTTGATTGTTACAGTAGTAGTAATTGGTCCACCTGCGCAAAAGTATTCTCTCCAGAGTACAACACATACAAGAATCCATCCTCATCCTTGTGTTCCTCGTAGATATTACTCATCAACGCAGCAGTAGGGGGCAACACATCCTTGACAAATATGAAAAAGGGCCTTTTCCGTAGGCAATTTGATGCGTTTCTTGAGCACGTATACAAACTGGCCCACGGTCAAGTCGCCAGACACAACGTGCTTTCTTTTATCTATCTCCTGAATTTCGGAGTTCTCGACCTTCTCGCAAATCACAGGAAGACGGACATTGAACCGCTGCAAGATTCTGGCCGATTCGAAGCTTCTTTTTTCTTAAAGGTTAGTAACAAGCTTAAGACGCACAATTGAGTGTATACATACCGAGGGAGTTCTCGTCCTTGAATTAAGATTTCATAGTACGCTAGAGTGCACTATATTACTCATATTTCAATACTAGAGTACACTTACCACAATCTACAGTGTACTATTACAGTGTACTATTACAGTGTACTATTACAGTGTACTATTACAGTGTACTATTACAGTGTACTATTACAGTGTACTATTACAGTGTACCATATACAGTGTACCATAGTGTACTATTACAGTGTACCATAGTGTACTATTACAGTGTACCATAGTGTACTATTACAGTGTACCATAGTGTACTATTACAGTGTACCATATACAGTGCACCATATACAGTGCACCATATACAGTGCACCATATACAGTGTACCATAGTGTAGATTCTTTAACTCCAGCTCAGCTAGGAATGCTGGGGAATCAGGTGGCCCATAGAGTAACCATGGTTTAAGGTCCAGAGATCTCTTTTGGCTATAACATACGCATCTCATTGTTTCATCAAGATAAGTGTACNGCTATAACATACGCATCTCATTGTTTCATCAAGATAAGTGTACACTGGAGCTGAGGTGTTTACTTCAGACATAGGCGGAGCCTCAATGTCAGTACAAGGAGATGTGGTGGGTCTGGATCTGGGAGGCATCTTGGTATGTCTCCCTAGGTAGAGATATTCCATTAGTTCACTAATGAAAGGTGTAGTGAAGGCCTCATGATATATATGCGAGTCGGCCTTCACTGACCCTTGGTTGTCAGGACAACCACGGGTGGGGAAACTAGTAGAGACGTGCCTTGCAAGCCTTTATTGGGTGCTATTTTCCAACACATACAGTGTTACAGTGTTATTCGAAACGATTCAGACCAGCGCGACAAAATGGTTCAAACCAAAAAGACAGAATGGTTCACTCCAACTTTTATTAGAATTCAATATTCTGGAATCTTAAATCTGGACGATTGCCTCATATGTACTACATTTGGGAGTCTTGCAATACCAATCAAGGGTCAAAACGGACGGAACTGAACTGGGTTCCTTGATATCCTGTATACAACAACTTGTCCATATGGTTTGAAACATTATGCCATTTGGTTTGAACCATTCTGTCGCGCTAGTTTGAAACATTCTGTCGCGTAGGTCTGAATCGTTTCGAATAACACTGTAACACTGTATTCAGTGCACCATATACAGTGCACCATATTCAGTGCACCATATTCAGTGCACCATATTCAGTGCACCATATATAGTGTACACTATGTCACAATTCCTACTGCTACAGTAACTGAATAAACAATACATTGTCACAATTGCCAGTCTATTACAGTAAGACCAAAATCTAAACTACATTAAGCCATACCAGAAGTGGAGTATTACAGTGTATAGAGTACATGACCGTAGTCGTAGTCCGAGTGTCATCATTGCAGACGTACAAAAAAAAGCTTCTTACCACCATTTGAATTCCTGAACCGTGGTCTTTAAAGCCGATTTTTCACCAATAGCCATCCGCAACAGCCACTTGTACTGCTCAACAGACTCCAAGGGGAACGGCATAATTGCACACTGGTACTTTAAGATCTTGTGGTTGGCCTGCTCGTTGACGATCATTCTCCAACTTGTTATCCTTTATCTTTTCCTAGGCAAGTCCATCCTTTTCGAGCCACTTCTTCTTCTCCTTTATCGAACAAGGACTCGTCTCCTTCATTGAACAAGTGCTCTTCTTTTTCATCGAACAAGTACTCTTCTTTTTCATCGAGCAAGGACTTCTCCTTCATCGAACAAGTACTCGTCTCCTTCATTGAACAAGGACTCCTCTTTCATCGAAAAAGGACTATTCTGTTGACTCTTGACGTGTGAAAACATCTGACTATTTTTGGTGCTAAGTATAAAAAGTTGAGAAAAGGTTCATTATAGTAGATAATGAAGTGTGGCTTCCAGGGCTGAAAATATGTAACTGGTTTACCACTTAATGGGATGTAGTTTATCTTCAGATAATGCAACACCAATTAAACATACTTCCATCACTCCAATATAAGCTATACACTAGACACTACTCTAGTAGTCAGTAGTACTCAGTAGTACTAGTCAGTAGTACTAGTCAGTAGTACTAGTCCATTGCAATAGTAGTGTAGTAGTGTAGTAGTGTAGTAGTGTAGTAGTGTAGTAGTGTAGTAGTGTAGTAGTGTAGTAGTGTAGTAGTGTAGTAG
>NKZN01001819.1:0-18434 GCA_002374485.1 Metschnikowia santaceciliae
TACCTTGGAACATACCGAGAAGGATCAGGCTGAGGTCTCCTCTGCTGAGTTTGACTAGTTGTACCAGTCTTGAAATTTTGAGTGGTAATAGCAGGAAGACGAGGAGATACTTTAACAGGATCTCTAAAAGTAGACTCTTTGTTCGTATCTTTAGTAGACTCTCTGAAGTACCCTCTATCCATAGACTCCCTATTAGTGCACTTGGTGCTAGTGGGAGTAACGGTGGACTGTCTGAGAGTTGGCTCAGTCAGAGTGGATTCAGAGATAGTGGCAGACTTCGAAGCAGCACAATAGGAAACCAGCCCATGTTGTTTCTTGGAACTCATGTGAAACTGCTCCATCTGCGGTGCCAGGTAAGGCTGGTTCAGTCTCATTGCAAAACGATGAGCCTGGATCGGAAATAAAGATGAATTGAGACTCCTCTCACGAATCGTAATTCAAGTCTTTGATTCGAATTCTTAGTCTTCAATATAACGGCAAAATGTGTATGCTTGATATTGAAGAGGGATGAGAATGTGGTAGGTACAAGAATCTGGTTTACATACACATGTGGGAAGAGGTACAGAACCCAGCAGCACTCTCCGCGTTTTACGACCCAGCTACTTCCGCTAAAGTGCAACATGACAGGCTACCTTTTGGTATTACCCATGGTAATATATTGTTACTACCTTGCTTATTACAGCTTTCATATTTGACATATATAAAAGCGAAGCTCACTCTTATTATCGCGTATCTCAATTTTTCAGCTCATACAACAGAGTGTGAAAGTCGAAATTTAGGGGTTTCTTCAATTTTTTATAGCCTATCTCCTCCTTTCTCCTCGAATTGTCGGTCTTAAATTCAGGTTGCTAAAAAAGGTCAGATTCAATTGAATAAAAATCCAAATGAGAGGTTTAGACGCTTCTTCAATAGCCTTTAAATCAACTTTGCGCGCACATCATGAAATTGCTTCACCAAAAGAAACTGATTTCCGACCGCGAGTTTGACTATTGTTCTCAAGAAATCAGCTTAGTAACCAAATCCTATCTTCACATATCTATGGACTTCCGTCAGTCTTATCAATTAATTTTTTGCCTTTCCAAAAATTTGCTATTCAGTTTAGGTACTTTTGGGCTACACTCAATGCAGTGTAAGGCCATGTGATAAATGTAGAGGTGGCAGTTTGGGTGCGAAATTGCTCAAGTCGCATTGGTTTGGCACACTTATGTCAAACTAAAATTTGGGAAAAGCTAAGGTGGATGGATCTTCAGAATATTTGCGAATATAGTAGACTAAAGTCATTTATCTATCGAAACACTGAATTCTAAATACTTGGATACATTAGATTTACATCGCTTCTTTTTTGTGTCGCGCACGAAGTCAACACAACTGTGCACCAATACATAACTTGTAGAAAAACGGCGATTGAGAGAGCGCGCTCTGATATTTGGGCTTTGAAAATATCAGGCAATCAGGTTTCCGAAACAATCAATTGTTGAAGACAATGGATTGAACAATGGAGGAAGAATCCCCAGATATATCAAATGGTGCCACGCCCCATTTTATAATTAGATATTCCAATCAACATCATCTGCCGGAACCATACCAAGATGCCTCCAAGAACCAGACCCACCAAAAGACCTTGTATGAATAATACTTACCGGACCTCCTAGTATTGCGACCGTCTATGCGGATCGAGCGTTATACAATCTACATAACTGTTTCATGTATATAGTATAACTACATTTTCAACGTTTTTTTGTTATCTCTACATAAAAAAAATCCATAGAGTCGTAAATTCCAATACTCATGCAAGTGTATAATGCTATATTTTTGGTGGGACTTGGAGAAAAGAAGGCGGTGTGGGATGAGATAAAGTGTTTATGAAAGAAATCCCCCTCCATATAAAATTTCACTCCTAATTTCTCTATGAGTCTCAGGAAAAAATTCCACTTCCCATTGTTCAGTATCATTCCTGAAGAATATGAAATAGTATCAATAGTAAAATTTCCACATTGGGGACTACACGGCCAGCCATAGAATGTTAGACCCACCAAAGGCTGGGCCGTGCCTATGGAGGTATTATGAAGTCTCTCAGTCCGATTGTTACAATGGCCATTGCAAAACTCCGTATCACGGCCATCGTCCATTGATGCACGAAGTGCTATGACGCCATCTTCGAATATTCTGGAACACACCTTTTATTGTTCTGGTGGAGAGTTTTTCGATGCCACGTTTCTCTCAAAGTTATGTAAGCCGTTTCGGTTCATCTCTTTGAGGAACCATTAACGAACATAGTTTTCGTTAGGTATAAATGTATTAAAGAACATAACATAGAAAAAAAGAATTATATCAACAAATTTAAAGGGAGTCTAGACTAGGAATAATATTCAGGTTCTCGATTTCACCTCTGTCTTCTGTCCTGGTGCCCTATTTTCTATTTTCATATGCCTCAGTTGTGGAAACAGCCAAGGTTCGGTGAAGATCAACTTCCACATATATATAAAGGAACCTCGTCGAAATCTTTCTATATGGCAAGTAATCAAATATCTACACTGCGTGAGATATCCCAAGATGACTCCCAATATAGACCCACCAAAACGTCTCGTACTAATAATATCTCGTATTAATGATATGTCATTTTAATGGCATCTCGCACTCACTCATAATGGCATCTCGCACTCATAATGAGACTCAAACTCCTCTAGAGATAAACACTACTCGTAAAGTATTTCATCTCTTGAGGAGACAATGAGATCCATATCTTATAGTAAGAGAACACCTCTGGATCTTCAACCATGGTTAATGTATGGGTCACCTGGTTTCCCGTTCATTCTAGCTGATATGGAATTGGAAAATCTACAAGTTATGAACCATAGCTTGTGAGTAGCCCAAAAGGTTATAATATCTCGAGCTAGCCGGAATATCACTTGTATTTGGTTGGCAAACTAGAAGTTCACAAATGTGTGGACATTGGCTCAGGTCTTATTCAAACCAACTGCACGTCGTGTTATCAAAAATCGTGGAGGTTGACAGTCCTGGTTTTGTCTCCCAGCTTGATCCAATTGGATTCAAAAAAAAAACTACAAGCTCAATTGACTGAAACCAATGGTTGGAAAAGTAACTAGTTAGGGGATCTAAATATTCCGTATACCATTTAAGATGGTGTCCCCATAATGAATATTGAACATGTTAGCTTTCCGTTTTACCCCACTATGTTTACCCAACTCCAATACTACAAGCAGTAAGCTTACGAAAAACAAAATGCCAAGTTCATAATTACTATCTTGTGTTAATTCTTTTTTATTACTAAGCTATTTATCAATCGTTTCAATGAGAGCGAGTTTTATTGTGAGATTTGTTGTCTTTCAGGGCTCATATTTCATATGAAGATACTCCTGAAAAATGCAAGTGGTATACTAGAAGTATGCCTATCTTGGCTTGCTGACTTTCTGTGAGCCAAAGTGTCGGGGAGCTTGTAAACACCCATGAAATGTTAGTCCTCGTGATCCACGAGTTTGGTTCCGAGTGGTCAGTAAGAAAAGTTCTCTCTGTCTCTTCTTTGTTTTCTTTTTTTCTTTCTTTTTTCTCTCTCTCTCTCTTCAATTTTTCTTTTTCTAGTATTCTTCGGAGGTATCTTGGGCCTAGAGAATTCATAAGAAGCGAGACTAAGGTCCCAAATCCGATACTTCCGGCCAGAATAAAGAGCAGGAAGAGAAGAAATGGCATTTCCATTTTAGAAGTGATGGTTTTGTTTTTAGGTGTCTGTTTTAGGTGTCTGTGGAAGCTTCTTTTTTGATGTGGAGAAAAGTTGTGATAGGGAGTGTGAAAAATGAGGGAAGCCTGGGGCTTATATAGTTCGCATCTTGACACATAATGGTTGCGAAATCTGGTATGCTCACTTTATGGTCGGACACCCAAACATACTTTTTTGGTCGGCACGTATTACTTTTTGTTTAATATTTATATAATATTTTTATAGTATGCACGATTTATTGGATGTATGATTTTTGTATGTAAGATTGTATGTAAGATTTGTGCCTGCACAAAAGCAGATAGTTGATTTTGTGATTTATCAGTGGGATTTCATTTTTTGAGGAATTGTACCCCATGGGAGATTTTGGTATGCTGTTATATGCCGAACATTCAACTATAGAAGTGATAATACCAGCTCTGCTAGAAATGCTGAGGAATTAGGTGGCCCGTAGAGTAACCATGGTTCAAGATCCCAAGGTCCTCTCTTACTATAGGATATAGACCTCATTGTCTCATCAAGACGTGAAAGTGTTTACTTCAGATGGAGGCTGAGTCTCATGGTCAGTACGAGGAGTTTTGGTGGGTCTGGATTTGGGAGGCATCTTGGTATGTCTCCCTCAGTAGAAATATTCGATTAGTTGTCTAAAAAAAGATGTCGCGAAGGCCTCCTTATATGTTTGGGAGTTGGCCTTCACTGACACTTGGTTGTCCTGACAACCAAGGTGGGGAAACTTGTAGATTAGATAACGCATCTTCCGCAATGATGGTTGCGGCACCAGGTGGACCATAGATTAACCATGGTGTGATGTCCAGTGGACAGTTACCGAGGGACACTGTCCTCATAGTCTCATCAAGGAAGTGTTTACTTCAGGAGAAGAGGAAAATGTAGAGTTGTCAGTGTNAAGTGTTTACTTCAGGAGAAGAGGAAAATGTAGAGTTGTCAGTGTCCATTAAAGTATTGGTGGGTCTGGTCTTTGGAGACATCTTGGCATGTCCCAGACAGGTGATATTTGATTCTGTTACTTAAAAGATGGATATGGTCCAGACTCCCTTGTATATGTGGGAGGTCTACCTTCACGGCACCAGGCGGTTGCAGTAACCACAGGTGCATGTGAAGAACAGGTGCTTGTTACCGCGTTATCCCTGCAAGCCATAGGGGATACTCTGCGCGTTCACCTTGTTACAGTGTTTTTCAAGACGATTCAAACCACTTTGGCAAAATTAAACAAACCAATAATTCAAAAAGTTTCGTACCCCTTCACATAGTCTTTCAAACCAAATGACGTAATGTTTCACACCAACTTTCATTAGAATTCAATATTATGAAATCTGAAATCTGGACGATTGCCTCATATGGTACTGAATTTGGGACAAAAGTCTTGCAGTACCAATCAAGGGTGAAAAACGGACGGAACTGAACTGGTTTCCTTGTTATCCTGTATACAACCACATGTTAGGGGTGTACAAAACTTTTTTGAATTATAGGTTTGAATACTTTCGAAAACAATGTACCGTTTTTCAACACAACTAGCTGCGCGGTGCCCTGCAAGCCTAGAGCGCCGTGCGCACTCTTATTCGCTGCTATTTTCCAACATCAACTTCCGAAGAGATTTACTCCTTCAGTCCATTGATTTCCGTGGTTATGATGCACACTGTGATATTAGTTGAGATTTAGTAATTCCTAGAGTCTCAGGACTTTCTTGAACATTAACTTGGCTGATTATTGAATGCACCATAGTCTTTTAAAGTCAGTAATATTTGCCTAACAAGTACCTGAGACATCCCTTGAATTACACAGTCCATAAGTATATGAAGTTTTTGATTTAATGGTCCATTGTTCCACTAATACTTCCTTAGGTCTAATTTCCACTTTCAGATGTTAACGCTATTCTATTCTAATCTGCAATAGGGACGCAGTCGTAAATCAACAGTTACCGAATTAAATTCATCTGAGTTTAAAGTGATCAGTGCGTAGTCATTACTCTAATCATGTTTTGTAGTCATTAGTTCCAGCATTAATTATGGACCTTCAGTGCTACACTCAGAGATCTCTGCACTCATTAAATTAAAATTTACAATCTCTAGTATTACAAATATTTAGTGTTAGATTCTGGTTACGTCCAGTACTCTGTTTTGTTTGTTTTGTATGTTTATTCGCCGATGTTTCCTCAAAGAGGAACCATCGCACCTTAATTAGACTAGTCCGGCAGAGAGGAATGGAGGTCGTATTGAAGGCCGAAGCCAGCTCAACATCTGATCAACCAGTGCAGGCCTTCAACGTCCACATGGGTAGTACACTACTCATGGTGGGTCTAACAATAAGTTGAAACAAGTAATAAGTTGTTAGTTGTTTAATGGGTACATAAAAGTTGAGTAGCAAGTACAAGTTGATGTTTATAATTTTAATAGTGAGTGCATTGAGGATTCTCAGCGTTTTGATACTCCATAAAGAAGTGGTATTATAGCTTAGTCTTAGCTGTAGGTCTATCTTTGACTGAACTCGCCTCTGGACAATTCGCCTACACTTGATGATAGAGCAGACTCTCTCTCTTAAAAGTGAAGACAGCCGTAAGATTCTTCATGCGATCCAAGAATCGAAACCGGCCAGCATATGGTGTTTTTGAGAAAGAATAAGTTCTTGTAATTCACCAAATGGCACATTTAGATTATGAGAGTATAACTATGACGCTCAGGAGCCCGGGGATTCTTAGGCTCGGCACTCCCGTACTTTCAAAGACTTTTCAAAATGAGATACAAGCAAATTCCTCATGGATTTAGGTCTCTGAATCCGTATTAGTTACTATAATGAGTTCGTGATCGTGTGGTTGCACACCTGGTGGGTGCAAAAGACTGCATATAGCCACACTATCTAAAAGATGGTAGATAGACCTCGACTTACTATACACCATACAAGTATATTACACACCATATTAGTATACGCTCATAGCCTACATTGACTACATACAGACCTTTTGAGTATTTATAATCTGTGAGTAATACAAATTGGGAGGGTTTACCTTGGTCGAGCATTGAGACCCCTCAGCATGTATACTTGAACCGTAATTTTCTCAGAAGTGTTATAGTCCTTTTTTTCAAGCATAGTAATTTAAGACAACATCATACTTTCAAAATATATTTTGGAATCCAAACGGTTGGTGTTCATAATATACACACAAAATGGTCATCGCGAAACACAAGAGGGAAAAAGCTCATGATTACGAAGAGACTCCCATGCTCATTTGTAACTGCAATTCCTGGTAGTCTTGAATTGATTTAAGCAGATGTGTATATTACATCCTAGCAATTATCATACAGGCCGTTCATTCCTGCTCTCTAACTTTGTCTTGATACATACATCAACAGGAATTTACACCTACTTCTAGCTAGTATCATCGCAACATGTAGTGCTCTACAATAGTCAATTAATTGAAAGCGAAGATGATCATTCTCTTCCTACATGTGTAACACAATAAACTACTAAACTCGAATATAAGTTAGAATTTTATTCAATTCACACCTAATCAAAATGCTTCTCACTATGCTCACTACGAAGTTCGCTTGCGTGCACAAAAAGAGGAGGGACATATTTCTTCGGTGGAAACTTTCCCAAATCTCCTTCAAAAGTGGGCTTGTACAGCTTGGGGAAACTTGGGTCCACTATAGGAATATCGTCATTCTGTTCGCTCATGTCCACATAATGAGGAGGGACATATTCCTTCGGTGGAAACTTTCCCACATCTCCTTGAAAAGTGGGCTGGTCCAGCTCGGCGAAATTTGTGTCCACTATAACATTATCGTCAAAAGTGTACTCATCTGAAAAGTCTTCCCAAGATGTCATAGGCTCAACCTCGGGATCTGAATTTGAAACTAGCGCAGACGCAGGATAACCACAAATGGCTTGTTGCTTACAATGATATGAAAGCTTGTAAAATTCATCAAGGTCAACTGTCCCTTTGGGCTCCTTTCCCTCGTCGAAACATCTTTGAAACGAGTCAGCCAGCATAATGTTACACACAACATGGTACATACACTCAAATGGAACATCATAGATACTGAGAGAAGCGTATTCCTCACAATTGTAACCGTTATAGGAAACCGCCATATTAGGAAAACTAGCGAGCTCTTGTCTTGGAGAGAGAGCTGCTGCATTGGCCCCAAAAGCATAAAGGGCAAGGACACACAAAAATCTCATAGTAAGAAGAAAAGGAAAAAGAGTTTGTTTGGATTTTGGTAGTTCAGAGAATTTATGATTTCAAAATAACTGTGGGTTTGAGATACCTGATGGTGAGAGATACTGGAAAACCAGGACCCTTTTATATTCTACAGTTTTAGGTCATGCTACTCAAACATAACGTGCAAAGTCTAGGAATTGATACTGGAGCCCATTGTTTAGAGATACATGGCCTGTATACAGAAGAGAATGTTCAGTAGTAAACAGGTACCAAGCAGTGATCCTGTATACAACGATGTGCTATGCACACAAGCGAAACTCTAGCCTTGTTACTATTGTTTTACTTTATTTACTGCAAGCGCAAATATTTACCCACGTCATCAACTGATCCGTGGCCAAAGTTGCCAGGGACCTTAGAAATTCCTGCAGATTACCAGCCAAGAATATTGTCTGTCCATATGACTAACCTTGAGTATAGATATGGATAAGGCTAAGATTATATGACTGTGAGTATATGACTATGATTGACTATATCCATGAACTTTAAAAGCATGAGCAGTCAGAAACCCCAAAGTAGCTGGAACAAAGCAGTACTTCTTCGTTCAGGTTGCGTGTGAACACAGTAACGCTGTATGCAGCCAAAGTGAACAATAGGTACACACGGAATGATTGGAATCATAATAAGGTATCATCGAGGTCGGAATTAAGACGAAAATAAGTCGGAAATGCATCGAAATTTCCAGTTGGCCTGTTTTAAGAATGAATTAAGTTAAACTTATGTTAAGTTATATTTCATTAGTCGCAGTTTTGAGCCAAACTAGGCAATCCATACGTATTAATTTAAAAAAGGAGCAAGTTTGAAAACACTAGATAATTTGAAAACACTAGATAATTTGAAAAAAAAAAAAAAATTGGATTACTAAGTCAGATTATTATCATACATTTGCAAACCCTCAAAATGATACGATTAGCCAAGAAAGTTCGCGCATGCGTCTAAGATTCACCCACCAAATGGCTTTGTTGTCATCAATGTGACCCAACTACTTACACAACATAGAAATTAAATGTTATGATCAGCTGATTATTAGTACAAATTACGGAAACACTATGTACTCCCTATAGTTCTGCATAATATTATTCCGCACTACCAGAACCAAACTCTGTAGAGATTGGGATATACTAGACACCAAGCTGGACCTGAAGCAAAATACTAAGCTATATTATTGCATATATAATATCGAAAGCTTTGTAGACTATTAGTGGTATGTCTTTTTTTTTTTTGTAACATGGCTATGAAGCTATACAGTGCACTATGGCCCGTACTCAATGTACGAGGGAAGCGCTGCACGAAATGCATAATCTACGGAAGTAGAGAGAAGAAAAACGTAAATTTCTCCAAATTTCTGGATTTTCTGGGTTAAGGTTTTGCCTTCGGATTCATCAAAGAACCAAGAACTGAATTAAAGAACCAAGAACTGAATTAAAGAACAAAAAACTGAATCAAAGAACAAAAAACTGTATTAATGTTGCCCCCTTCAGTCTTAAATCAACATACAGAATGACATCCTTTACTAGTAGTTTGGCTGACTCTATCAATACTAGTATCATATATTAATCTAGTATTATGAGCTGTCAACATACAGAGTCAAGGTACTTCGTGGGTGTATTGTATGCAAACCAATGGAGTACTATGTGCCGGATCCTGGTGAAAACCTTTCACCCGTCTCACACCTTGTGTAGAACTTTGGTCTCGTACGGCATAATTTACATATCCCTGTAGATTAATATATATGCTTAAGCATAATTTGAAATGCGCTGATATTAATAGCCCAAAATACGGAATTTATTTCTCTTTGTCTTTTTTTTATTCTAATTTTAAATCCCGATGCTAAATAATCCGCAGCTTAATACCACTATGGTTCTCTAAATCTTATTTGAAAATCAAAAAAAAAAGTATATTACGATCCTTCAAATTCCATGTTCTCTAAATTCTCCTCAATCTTGGACATCCATTCAACTACATATTATATATCTGGGCTATAGGATTGGTCAGAGTAAAATAGGAACAGGCACTTAGATGCAATACTTTTGTGCAGTGGTGTAGAGAAGAATAGTGTTTACAGTGACTTCTCTTATTTAGTGTTGTTGACTTTAAATTTTCTTTTTTAGTAGTGTTTACTTGGCACTGTCCCTTACATTATCTGCTGACTAATATAGCTCACTATACTGCACAATCCTACTACATTATAATACTACAATCTTAAAATATATTATAGTGCTATACGTCCCACTAATATATTCTATGACTATAATGTATATCGTATTATCTGTTATTTGCTAGTGCTCTGCACACAGAGAGATTTTGCTTAGGTTTTGTGACCAGTGAAAATAACTTTGCGATCAATTCAAGGATCATAAGACGCCGTGCCAAGAGATCTCGTTTATTTGCACCGGAAGTACAACCAAATTTTTTTTCTATTGTTAACGTGCATGTAACAAACATTCAAGCCTCTTCCAAAACTTAGCAACTTAAGCTTTTTGGTTCAGATTTCATCTCCAAAAAGACAGTCAAAGCCTGTATAGACATTTTATCATTAAGTAGATTGTAACAAGAATATTTTTTAAATATATTGTACACTATGAACTACCCTAACAATGCAATACAGTAAAGTTAATATAGTGTAGTGTATGGGATAGTGTTAGATTAGTGAATTAATTGAGCACGTAATTACTTCTGCTCATTTATCGATGGACACTTCCTCCAGAGAAGCCACATATAATCATTCTATTTCTGTGACGTGTCCACTGCTTTTGACTACATCATCGAAGGTTCTAAGAACGGTCTATGGGTAACGCGTTACACATAGGCTATTAAATAATAATGTATAGTTATAGTATAATGTTGGGCCAAGAAGTTTCTTTTTAAAGTTCTTATGGTCATAGAACAGCACCCAAATAGTACCGTAATAGTAAAAAGTGAATAGTGAATAGTGAATAGTGATAGTGATAGTGATAGTGAATAGTGAATAGTGATAGTGAATAGTGAATACTAAATGTTATAGTCTCACGGAATGTATAACAGCAGCATCATGGTAATATCATATAATAAATGAGCTTGGTTCCATCAATAATGAGGCTGATGTTGAGTAACAGGAGCCGCGGCTCCTTGAAGAGAAGAGGAAGATGTAGCGTTGTCAGTGTCCATTGAAGTATTGGTGGGTCTGGTCTTTGGAGACATCTTGGTATGTCCCAGACAGATGATATATATTTCGGATTGTTGTTATAGAATAGCTGGGGCTTGTCCTTTTATATTGGGGTGAGCCTTCACACGACCATAGTCACGTGAGTGACTGCGGTTTTAGAGAAGCACCAGGTGCTGTTTTCTCAACACTCCCCCAAGTAAGACTGTATAGCACTAGTTGTCTGTTCCGAAAGCCCCTAGTGTTTAGTTAATTTTTGAGGGACTATTTCTTTCTCTGCCAAATTCCCTTACGATCCCCATCTATAAAGACATGCTGCTAAAATTTAACATGGCTCCACCAACTTCTAGTCCAAGTACTCTACTAGCTCCTATTCTACTAGCTCCTATTCTACTAGCTCCTATTCTACTAGCTCCTATTCTACTAGCTCCTATTCTACTAGCACCTATTCTACTAGCTTCTACCCTACCAGCTCCTACACTACTACACCTAGCATGACCAACAGTAAGTTGGTGTACTCGTTGTAGTCATTGAAAATGTATGAGGGTAGATCAAAAGTGTCCATGAAATATATCATGCAAAATTGTGCACGTAAGTAACAGCACTGACTATACAGTGTTATTCGAAACGATTCAGACCGGCGCGACAAAATGATTCAAACTAGCGCGACAAAATGTTTCGTATCGCTTCGCATAATGTTTCAAACCATATGGACAAGTTGTTGTATACAGGATAATAATGAAACCAGTTCAGTTCCGTGCGTATTTCACCCTTGATTGGTATTGCAAGACTCCCAAATGTAGTATATAAGAGCCAATGCTCCAGATTTAGGATTACAGAATATTGAATTCTAATAAAAGTTGGTTTGAAACATTTTGTCGCGCTGGTTTGAAACATTGTCGCGCTGGTTTGAAACATTCTGTCGCGTAGGTCTGAATCGTCGTTTTGTCGCGCTGGTCTGAATCGTTTCGAATAACACTGTACAGTATGTGTATATCAGTAGTAGGCACCAGGTATGGACCCAGTCATTCCACAGGAATTTGATGACCTTGCTGACATTGTGCTTTCTAAAATTGTGGAATTGAAGAGCTACTGATTTTCTAACTCATGTTCATAAATTCATTCATTCTTGGTAGTGTTACTATGGTATGGACACGACTAGTGTAATAACACTAATACTCTATAAATGTTAAGAATTAAGAGCTCACGTACTTGAATACTCTAGTGGCCTTAAACTCTTTATTTCGGTACAGCTCGGGATTGAGTGGCCGGTGGTCTTGTCCACGTATCCTCTGATCCAATAATAGTTTCATAAAACATGTCGTGAGACCTAAAAATAGGACCTTTCAAATGTGCTCAACAAAATAAATTTTCCATCCTAAGACGTTCGTACAAAATTCCGCCACATATACGATAACAATGGGAATTGTAATTCGGACTGAAACTCTGTTACTCTACCTGTGGCTTGCATATATCCCCCGTGTTCTTTTGTTGCGGTCACCTGCAGAATGGTTTCGGTCTCGCGAGACACGCGTACACCACGAAATATCAACACAGAATAAATCCCCTCACCAAACGACTTCCAAAGCGTAAATTCCCAATTAAATTTCGATATTTTAAATCCCTCACACCGCCGTTATTCCCTCCATGCATTTTTTATCCGAGTCAAAGGCTTCGGTCCTGCAGATACAGCTCCCAGTCCACATGCTTATCGGAACCAACGTTGGGGCCTGCATGCAATGTACAGCGTGCGCCTTCGCTCGTCGTCAACCCGTCGTCAATTCCAGTCGCTCCCCCACTACAATTACAAATAAGCTACACTCACACTCAATTATTAGGAGCCAATCCTTGAGCCACTACTTAGTTAATACTTTCCATACTCAATTGGGTGTATTTCTATACACTACTTCTTCTCCTCATCCTTCTTCTCATCCTTTCCGTCCTTCTCGTGGTCCTTCTGGTATCCCTTGTAGGCAGCAGTGGCCTTGTCCTGGAAGGAACCCTCGGTGGAGTTGTAGGTCTTGTAGGCATCCTGGGCATCAGCACCAAGTTCCTTGTAGTCGACCTTTCCGTCTTTGCCGCCAAGAGCCTCTTGTCCTTTCTTCAATAAACCGTTGAAATCCATTTTGTGGAGCGTGAAGGAGAGGGGAAAGCCGTGGTATTTATACCCGGGAGCGAGACCCGCGGTGCGAATCAATGGGTCTATATGCAATCTCGGGGATTTACATCTGCACGGTTGCTTCGACACGTCAGCCTGACGTCACACGCACGTGATGTTGCTGGTTCTGGAACAATATCACAAGTCTTACTTCCTTACCAGTACTAATTCCTTACCAGTACCAATTGGCTAGCCCTAGTTATGCCTAAGGTAATAGAGCTTCCCCGAACTTCGAGGTTTCAATGCAGTGAAGCGCACTACACACTTCCAATGCAGTGAAGCGCACTACACACTTCCAATGCAGTGAAGCGCACTACACACTTTCAATGCAGTGTGTAGTGTGCATCAGTATTAAAGTCAGTACCTTCAATGATTGGTGATGGTTCGTCGAGAAGAATTGGCCATTTATACAGGTCACACGGTAGATTTAGGGTTGGATTAACCTAATCTTAATTTTTTGAGTGTCGTAAATCGCTATCAGTTCTTGAGTTGACACCATGTACTTGCAGCCATGGAACAACTTGCAGTTGTTTCCTCTCTTCGGAGCCTAGAAGAACGACACCATCCTTGTGTCTACGGTGGACGAGGCTGAGAAGATCTTCAACGACAAGGAGTTTAACGAAAACTCCAAGATCAGAATGACTGAAGTCATGTTGCCTAAGATGGATGCACCAATCAGTTTGGTCAAGCAGGCCAAGTAGTCATCCAAGACCAACTCTGAGAGTTAGTCGGAGACACGCAAACATTGCATGTATAAAGATTGATGTTAGAAGTAATGAATGAAGACCAACAGAATAACTAGAAGCCAAAAAAAAAAAAGACTGGGTACTCTTGGAAACATAACAAAGCAAG
The DNA here is from genome assembly GCA_002374485.1 of Metschnikowia santaceciliae. Classification (NCBI taxonomy): domain Eukaryota; kingdom Fungi; phylum Ascomycota; class Pichiomycetes; order Serinales; family Metschnikowiaceae; genus Metschnikowia; species Metschnikowia santaceciliae. The sequence continues at coordinate 14,117 of NKZN01001819.1, forward strand.
TAGAATAACCAAAAAATTATAGGATAATCGTGAAACAACTAAAAAATAATTTCGAGACCGTGAATAACTGAGCTTGTAGAAGTGAGTACCATAGAGTAAGATTGGAACTGAGAAATGTCAAGAAGGCTTATACAAGCGTAGCAATTGTTATTGGCAGTACCTAGCGTGCATGAATAATGAATATTGGGATATCTTTGGAGGCACGGGTGTCAATGGGCTTTGGATCAGTTCAAGTTCAGCGTTTCTGGTAGGTTTGCGTGTTTAAGATTGGAGCAATCGGCTCTCGCACTTTCTGAAGCGACTGAATCGAATGCTATGTCGGAAACAATATAATTAGCATAGATTAAGTCAAGTAGTTCAAGACTTCTAGTATCTAGATATCAATATTCCATATCAATATTTGCAGATTTTTATCCTGCCCTACTTTTATATAATTCACAACGATGCCTGATATTCCTACTTCGGAAGTTCACACCTCCACATTTCCATATATTTTCCATAATTTCCAACTCCCATCATTTTTTTTTGCCGGGATTTACAAATGGCCTTTTTTCATGGTACTGTATTTTTCTATTTTAAGATATCAATGCTCAAAAGCTTCTATTGTTAGACCTACCATGGGTAGACACATTACTCATAGAGAAAAAATAGAGCCTACAAAAGCCAATGACTCATCCAAGGCACCACAACCCGTGACTTGGACTCATCCATTCACCTTAACTCGTGACATGGCGTTTAACCGCCTTGCTGCACTTCCCTGGTATTCACAGGTTCGCTATATAATCACCCGGATTCCCACTTAATGGGAACCCATCAACGAATGAACATAACTCCAAGTATTAGACGTATTCAAAAATCTAACATCTATATGGTTTATATACTTCCGATCACTACTTCTGTAGATATCATAAATATCGATTCCAGGTCCGTATTCATATGTAAGCAACGTGTGTGGTTAAACACATCATTGCTGGTGAAGAGTATACTGATCCAAGTGACAGCATCACGTTAAAGTCCAGTTCCGGCGAAAAGGCTGTGGTGGAGTTTGCCAAGGGTAGTATAGTATTTCAGTTCTTCAGTAATTCAAGGATTGTAATACTTCTCATCATTGTTCATGCTTTTGGTCTTGTTCAGTACTTGATTGTTCAGTACTTTATTGCACAGTAGTTCCAGTAAGACTTCTTAAATCTTAATCCGTACCAGTAACCGTTGTCTAAGCCTGTTCAGTCTTCTGTTGCTTCAAGTACTTCTAGACTTCTAGACTTCTAGTACTTCATTGTTCAGGATGCCTATAATCGTAATGTTTTTCCATACTTCCATACTTCATGTCTCCATCTCGAAAATTAGGTCCATATTTCCCGACTCTGATATACCTATACTTCCATTTATCTTCATTATTGACAATATTTCCATACAGTCACCCATACAGTTACCCATACAGTTACTCATACAGCTACTCATACAGCTACCCATACAGTCACCCATACAGTTACTCATACAGCTACCCATACAGTTACTCATACAGTTACCCATACAGTTACTCATACAGCTACCCATACAGTTACTCATACAGCTACCCATACAGCTACCCATACAGTTACCCATACAGTCACCCATACAGTTACCCATACAGTTACACATACAGTTACACATACAGCTACCCATACAGTCACCCATACAGTTACTCATACAGCTACCCATACAGTTACCCATACAGTCACCCATACAGCTACCCATACAGTCACCCATACAGTTACTCATACAGCTACCCATACAGCTACCCATACAGTTACCCATACAGCTACCCATACAGTTATCCATACAGCTACCCATACAGTTATCCATACAGCTACCCATACAGTCACCCATACCTTCATCACTGTTAGTTTCCCGTTACGTCAGGTACTCTGTCTACTATGAATATTTTTGGTTGATGGTTCCTTCTTCTAAGGAACCTGAGGTATTTAAGTAACAAAATGGGTAATGAGCTGGCAATCAGTCATTCAGTGCCAGAAGAAACGACCAACAAAAAAACGAATAGTCAGACTCGGAGGCGAGTAGCGCACGGATGGGTGGGAAAGAATCCTGGATAAGCGTCTTTAACATGTCCATATTGGTGGTGAGTGCGCGCAGGCTCCAAGTATGGCTTCGTTCTGCGCCCTCCATGGACACATACCGTTGTCGTTAGGCTGCGCCGAGAAGATCTTGATTCCGGCATGGATCACCTTGAGCTTCTGTTGCTTAATCTTTAACAACTCTGCAATGGCTGGGTGCACGTGATAGATCAGACGGCATGCTTCACCAGTAGCATTTCTAGCAAGCTGAGTTCCGCGGGGGAATTTGTCGTTGACGTCGTTAATCGACTTTCGTAGGCTCTACAAATAGCCATACAGTCACCCATACAGTCACCCATACAGTCACCCATACAGTCACTCATACAGCTACCCATACAGCTACCCATACAGTCACCCATACAGTCAATACCTATACTTTTCTATTACGAATGTTCTTTACTCCATATTGGAGAAGGCTATACTCCAATGCTTTCATCTATACATTCAAGCTATCCACATCTCCAATATCATACTTTATGGATCATACTTCATACTTCATATTGTATACTTCATTCATTATGCTTCTGTTAGATCCACCTTCGCCAGTGCCCTAGCTATTTTAGTATTTTAAGCCTACGCTGTCTGATCCTATGGGCCATTCTTTACGTCACGAAACATGTAAAGATATATTCAATAGAGTAGTATGAAACCGCACTCCATACTCTCGCAATAAAACAGGCAGTTAGTATCGATTACGGCTTACATTAGTATAAGTAAGTAGTAAGTAGTAAAGAGTAAGTAGTACGTAGTAAGTAGTAAAGAGTAAGTAGTACGTAGTAAGTAGGACGTAGTAAGTAGTATATGATATGTAGAAAATAGTAGGTAGAAAGAGGTCAGTTAGTCAGTTATTAATAAGTAGTCAATAAAAGTCAGTTAGTCAGTAAGTACAGTTAGTGGTAAGTTGTTCGTAGTAAGTAGTAAGTAATACAGAAAGGCAGTAAACACTGAGTAGTTAATAGTAAGTAGTCAGTTATTATTATTAATCAGTAGAAAGTAAAGAGTCATAAGTAGTCAGTTAGTACTAGGTTATTAGGTGCCAGCAGTCGGTACTAAATACTAAGTAGTAAGTAGTAGTATAGTATAGAGTGGTGCAGTATCGAGTGGTATAGTATAGTGTGGTACAGTATAGAGTGGTATAGTATAGAGTGGTACAGTATAGAGTGGTATAGTATATATTAGTATAGTATATATTAGTATAGTATAGAGTGGTATAGTATAGAGTGGTATAGTATAGAGTGGTATAGTATAGAGTGGTATAGTGTTGAATCCACCTTCGGTAGTACCCTCCTATTTCAGTGTTTTAAGCCTACTCTGTCTAATCCTAATGGCTATTTTAAGAAACACGGAACATTCTAACTTGATATTTTACAATAGAGTAGTATGAAATAACACTCTATAATCTAGCAAAATATACAGGTAGTTACTATAAATAACGAGGTACACTAGTATGTGTAATGAGTACGTAGTAAGTAGTATAATATAGATTGGTATGGATTAGAGATATATAGAGTAGAAACGTATAGAATAGAGTAGTGTTTGGTGGTGTTTAGTAGTGTTTAGTAGTGTTTAGTAGTGTTTAGTAGTGTTTAGTAGTGTTTGGTAGTGTTTGGTAGTGTTTATTAGTGTTCAGTAGTGCTTAGTAGTGTTTAGTAGTGTTTAGTAGTGTTTATTAGTGTTTATTAGTGTTTATTAGTGTTTATTAGTGTTCAGTAGTGTTCAGTAGAGCAGAGTAGAGTAGCGGACTGGTGAGTACAGGAATGGGAGTATTTAGACTACTATGATTTAAAGTATAAAGTAGCATACTATAGAGTAGTAGTAGTGTTATATCCACCTTCGTTAGTGCTTCCCATTTCGACATTTTGAGCCTATGCTGTCTAATCCTAACTACGGCCGTTCCATTGTGCCACTCTTCTGCATTATTATATGAGGTACCTATGAGGTACCAGGAGGAAATGTGATAAACTCGAGGCACCAGGATAGAAGATCCGCAACCTTATACTATACTATACTATACTATACTCTACTATACTCTACTATACTATACTATACTCTACTCTACTATACTATACTATACTATACTATACTATACTATACTATACTATACTATACGCTACTATAGGAGGACCAGTGAGTAACCATGGAGTAACGTCCAGCGGTTGACCAATACTATAAGACACTGATCTCATTGTCTCATCAAGATATGT
>NKZN01001826.1:1413-62766 GCA_002374485.1 Metschnikowia santaceciliae
AGTCTTAGTCTTAGTCTTAGTCTTAGTCTTAGTCTTAGTCTTAACCTAACCTTAGCCTTAGCCTAACCTAACCTTAGCCTTAGCCTAACCTAACCTTCGCCATAGCCATAGTGTTGATACTCTTAAAATCGTGGAATAGTGTTGATGTTATTGAAGACGTGGAATAGTTATCATGACATGCTAGATAAACTGCTAGTCGAGTGGGTTGTGACTGTAAAAGTGGACCTGCTTCTATTACTTTCTTGGAGAGTAGAATTAATTTAATGGGCTAAACTGAAGCTGAATGGTTTAAGAATAATGCCAAAAATAATGAACACACGGAATTTGACATAGGAAGAAATTTATAGTTGTAAGCTTATTAGTCTTAGTTCAACCAGTCTTCGTAATCATTTTAAACCTGATAGTCTCGCTAAATAATAATGAGTGTGCTAAACTCAGTCGTACTGTTCTTGCAACTCGTCCTACCAGTCGTAGTAGTACTACTACTATAAGTACCTCCTGATGACTAAGCCTTGGGCAGCTAAAAAGATAAAATAGGACTCTAATAACCTTCTGAAGCACAACAAGTGAATATAGCTACAAGGCACTCACTGGACCCATAAGAACTACTAACGTATATGGTCTTATAAGTCAATAGTCAGCAGTCAAGTCTTTACTTCAGGCTGTACCAGTTCCGCTCAGTCTATTAAAACTTGTCTCAGCCTGTGGTAGTAGTTAGTGGTAGTAGTTAGTGGTAGTAGTTAGTGGTAGTAGTTAGTGGTAGTAGTTAGTGGTAGTAGTTAGTGGTAGTAATTAGTGGTAGTAGTTAGTGGTAGTAGTTAGTGGGAGTAGTTAGTGGGAGTAGTTAGTGGTAGTAGTTAGTGGTAGTAATTAGTGGTAGTAGTTAGTGGTAGTAGTTAGTGGGAGTAGTTAGTGGGAGTAGTTAGTGGTAGTAGTTAGTGGTAGTAGTTAGTGGTAGTAGTTAGTGGTAGTAGTTAGTGGTAGTAGTTAGTGGTAGTAGTTAGTAGTAGTTAGTAGTACTTAGTATTAGTACTTAGTAGTAGTACTTAGTAGTACTTAGTAGTACTTAGTATTAGTACTTAGTAGTACTTAGTAGTAGTACTTAGTCCCGTCAACTATACCGTTATTCGTCTGTTCAAAAGTATTAGCTAGTGTAGTGACTTTTATAGTGTATAGGTTCTGCTAGATTCGTGTTGTTACGTCAGGTATTTGTTTACTATGGTCACTCACTAATGAATCCTCAGAAAAAAATCTGGTTACTTGAGTAGTTGATAGTGGGGTCACCCAGTCAACCGGTCAGTGCTGGGTGCTTGCGGTAGAACCCTTTACCTTCCGTCCTGGTACGTTTGTTGAATGATGGTAGAAAATTGGCGTTATGGATGGTCATCATTAGGATTGGACAGCGTAGGGTCAAATAAATTAATAGGTAGCACTGCTTATGGTAGATCTAACAGTCTGAGTAGTCATATCTCCATAGCTCCATATTCAATGGCAACAGCTTCGTGTTCAATGACAATAGCTTCATATTCTATGGTCATACATGTATTTCAGTCATATAGCTTCTATGTCCTACTCTACTGGTACTACTATACTAGTTGTGCGATGTACTACTACAAGCTAATGGTATACATCCCTATTCTATACTACATGTACTTATACTATCGCTACTACCACTACCACTACCACTACCACTACCACTACTACTACTACTACTACTAGTCTTTATACGCTTAGTGTTAGACAGCCATATATTCATAGAGTGCATAGAGTTCTTAATCTTGTACAACTATTAACACACATATGACTATGACTATGGCTATGACTATGACTAGGTATTAATACTAGGACCATTATGACCCTAGTATGAACTAGACTGCTTAGGGCCTGATACTAGTGTTACTAGTCTTTGGCTCTATTCATATACCCATATGAATCTATGGTCCATGTATGACTACGACCCAAGCCCTTGTCCCAATACTTCTAAATACTAGATGTACAATATGGACCCGATTCAATCTATTGAGTACTATGGTATGAAACTATGACTCATATTCCAGTCCAAACGCCCCAGAATATATTCTATATAGTTCATAGGTTGTAGTAGTCATGTTCTGACTTGCCAATTTAAAAAAGTGTCACATCTGGTCATCTGGTCTGGTCGGTGGAGGATTGGTTTTTTGTCTACATCTCCTTCCTTAAGCATTAATTAGTTATGGTACTTTTGATCACTTCTGAAGCCTGGTGAGCACCAGCGAGCTCTCCTCAATCAAGCCTGCTATACGGTCGATCTCGTGCTGCGCCTGAGTGAGGTCGCCCTTGGCCACGAATTCCCGGATAAGCGGAAACGTATTCCATTCGTGCACTCCATCGCCGGCCACTGGTGCATCGTAGGCGAGCCCAAAGAGGAAGTTGAGGTATCCTGCTCGAAGAGGAGTGCTTGTTCCAGAAACAAAAAACCCATTGAACGCCACCATGTTATCATTGGCCGATCTGCGTGTGGCTGCCAACATCACAGGTTCAAGCGACGAAGACGACTCAATGAAGGTTTTCCAATCCAACCGGAAATCTTCAATCATCTTGCTTTTGCTGCTCAACGTTTGGATGGCCCGTGTCATCACATCGAAATGTAGTTTAGGCTGCACCACCTGCGAGTTGGCAGACATCATCTCGTCCACGTGCTTCTCAAGGTTCTCCTGGTATTGCTTGAGTGCATCCAGAAGGGCCATGAAGTTGTAAGGAATCAAAGGATCCTCTGCAAGCCGGAGCCCAATACGGGCCAAGAGCTCCACCATGGTCTGGTACTTGCGCGTGGACGAGGCCGTCTGGATCTCGAAGTTGCCGAAAGTATCCAAGCACGAATTGACGGGGCCGGTGCCTTCTTTCGACCGGTAGTTAATCTCCATGGTTGGAATATTCAACGAGTTGACGAACGGCACGTAGTTCTTCTCCTGCAACATGTCGTAGTGAAAAAAATCCAGGTCATGACTTTCCTTATACAAGTCATAGAGAGTTTTGGACTTTTTGGGGTCCACTTTGACTTTCCTCATTTCCTCCCGGATCACATCGTGAAGAAGAGGATTGGCATTCACATCCAAGATATCACCATCGGCCAAACCACTGAGCTCAATGTATGTGTAACCCTCTTCAATCAATTGCTTTTTCCTGCTTTCAAGCCACTCTGCTGACCCTGCCAAGTTGTACTCTGTAGCGTCGAAAGATATGAAGTACATGGTCCGTGAAGGAGACCACGAGTACCGTCTCTGGAGAGAGGTGAGCGTCTTGACAAGCTCAAGCAAAATGGCAGTGGAGCTTGCGGAAGTGCTTGCACCAAAGCAGAGGGAGTCCCGTGGAGCCCCAAAGATGATGCCCTTACTTGTCTGTTCACGGCCAGAAATGGAACCGACCACATTCCAAACCAGGTGTGTAGATCTCTCGTCATTCTGCACACTAAGTTTCAATCGGGAGACTTCGGAGGCCCGAGTTTTAGGGCTTGATCCAGAAAAAAGACCATCCCCAAAGTCCACACCTTCCTTACCAAGCTTTTCCACAAGCGTCTTTCCATCTCTCCAGGATACTGGAATACAGGGGATTTTCGCTGTCACAGGGGAATCCTCCCATTTGAGCCGTAGAACATAGTCGTCATGCGAAGACCAGCCGGGTGTTAAGACGTCTCCGGGACTGAATCTGGAAAGAGCCACATTCAAGCGTTGGATGGCGTCCTCGTGCTTTTTTCCAGCCCAATCAATGGGAGAAGTAATAAACACCACGGCATGTGCACCCAAATGACTGGCCTGGGCGATTTTATTTCCCTCGGAAACATTTCCTCCATATTTGACAAGGACAATTGTGTCCTTCACATCCACACCTGCATCCTTGAGTTTTTTGAAGTCACCTGGTGACCCGTAATTGGCATAAACATATGGTTTGTGGAGCTCGCCCTTGGTGCTGGGCGAGTTGGGGTTGAAAGCCAAGTGGTGCATCTCGGAGTCGTTCACCTCGTATAGAGTAGCAGCAAACGAGTCGTCTGCAAGCTTGACATAAGTATGATCAGTTTTGGGATAATTCAAAAAGGTATCGACCTCATTGAAGTCCACGGTTTCAAGCCCGTTATTGGAGAAGTAACTCTCCACGTACCGAGCCAAGGCCAAGTCACCTGTGGACCCGGCAGCATGCGGAATCGACGATAAGTACTCGATATTCTCCTTGAGTGTTTTGGCGTCAATGTACAGGTGCAAGGAGTCACCAAGCTGGGCCACATCGTAGAACTTGCCACTGGAAAAAGCACCCCCACTGGCACCATTGACACCATCACTGTTTTCATTCATGGACACTGCATACATGAGCACCACCACAAACGACACGTATAGAAGCCGTTTCACCACGAGTGGATTGCCCACTTTCAATATGTACAGTTCGTATTTGTTGCTGGCAAAAGCATATGCTTCCCGGAGCGGGGCCAGGTAATGGAGAATGGGAGCCATGAAGAGCCCTTTGCACGTGATATATACCCTCTGGGATGCATGCCATGCTTTCACCAACCGAGACGGTTGGGTATTTTGGTGTGTGTTGGAATCATCGATTTCAAACTGTTCAATACCACGGTACTGAGTATGCAGAGCATCGTACTCTGGTGGATGTGACGGTAACTCAGACATCTAGACTATTCAGGAGACTAAAACTGAGATTAGGGATATCCAATTTGGGAATTTAGGTATTGCTAGGCTCTACACCTTGGTATCTGAACTATCGTAGCTTCTCGGGTGCTTGCCTAGCTTCTTAGTAGATTATCAGGTAAATGGATTAATAACTGAGTCACCTCTAAATTAACTTGGTGGATTCTTGGGTATCTGATTAGTTAGCTGGTCAGACGGCCTTTTAGTTACCTCTTAGTTAGCTTATCTGGTAGCTTATTACCCCAAAGAACTGGTAGCCCTTAGTTAACTGTTAAGCTTCTAGTTAGCCTCTGGTTGCCCTAATATGGTAGCCTCTTGAAAGCCTGATATGGTAGCCTAATATGGTATCTTCTTGTTTAGACACACTATTATAGCCTCCTAGCTTAAATGGTAGCCTCTTAGCTTAAATGGTAGCTTATTGGGTAGAGTGACTATGGGATCCCAGCCAGTAGTGCCAGCAGTTCGCACCTTTTCTCAGGCTTCTGTAGCACGAATTCTACCGCGATTTTAACGCAAATTTCGACACCCCTGGTCTATTGAGCGGTAGTATCTCTTAATAGCTTGAAAAGTTAGCGTTTTTAAGCCTCCTATCCACGAGGTAGAATTGTGGGGTTGGAGAACAGTTTGTAGCTAATCCTAGTATACACTTCGATCTGGTTACAGCACGTGGCGTCCTGTTTCGATGTGCTGCTTATTTGTGTGAAGACTCTGAAGAATGGGTAGAAGTACGGGGGCGTAGTATCGTAAGAAGTAGTCTGGTACGTGTGCGCGGGCTATTCCTGCAGCCAAGCCATTGTGGAGCAGCCCACCTAACGTCACACGATAGGGCTCCTAAAGTGGAAAGTGATCACAGTGATACTAAAAGAGCGCTGCGGGGTATCACATAGTTACAGCTTGGTACGGGTAAAGCGGGAGCTGATGAAGAGGAAGAGAAAGAGTGTATTCCTGAAGAAGTTGTAATGGGAGTGATCACGTGAAACCAATCACGCGGAATATCATGTGATTCAAATTGTTTTTGTCACGTGATGAATCACATGCACGCACGTGAAACAGCACGTGACCTCTCGCACCATCATGGACCGTATCAATCATTCCCCTAAGCACACTGCCAACACCGTCCTTGCAGATCTAAAGCAAATATATCTCCTCTACTCGCTATATACAGGTCACCCAGTACTGCAATCAACGCACGTGGTTCATTGCCCTCGGATCCATTACTTCATCTCCCACACTACACCAAAGTGTATAAAGGCCCTAGAGTCGAATATCCCAGAATTCCAGTCCACACAAAGAACAGTTCTTTCTAATCAGATATTTGGTTATATACCGGAATCTATTAGTCATAAATTCCATACCGAAATCCACCGAGTTTACGAGAATCCACCGACTTTATACCCCAATCCACCAGGTATACTAGAATCTCCAGCTAAATATTAAAATCGAGTGTTATAGCGGAATACCAGAAAATACAGTGTCAAAACTAGAATCACTAGAAAATCTCGTCTCAATACTAGAAATACCTGAAAATTCCATTGATACCGAAAAAATCCATTAACATACCAGAAATCAGAAACATCCAGTTTCATATTAGATATCCAGTTCCATACTAGATCCAGTTCCATAAGAGATATTCAGTTTTTATCCCATAATATTTCATTATCTTATCAGGAACCTAATACATTCTTCAAATTCCCGTTTGTCTAGCAGATATCCAGGATATTTATTACCACTCACTTGATATACAGAAGACCCAGAAATCTATAGTTTCTGAAGGAAAATCCAACATTTCTTCACCATTATCCAGATTTTTACCAGAAAAACCAACTGTTTTACACCAAAACATTAGATCCCCATCCAGATTAATACCGAAAATCTACAGAGATTCATTGGAAATACCAGAATAATCCATTCCATACTCAGAAACTTAGAATCCTTTAGTTTCTACACCCAGAATTTCATTTAATTTCTGTACAAAAGTTTGCAGGGTTATAGACCAGAGTTCCTACCACAATACTAAGGTCTACAGGAATACATCTTGGTCCCCAGATTCATACCCTAAAGTCTACCAATCATTGAACAGATTCAGACTTCCAGAAATCATTATAGAATTCAAATCCTTACAGAAATCATTTCGAAATCTACCATACTTAAGCATACATGATATGCTATGAATGACGATAGCAGAATGAAGAAACTCCCCGAACTCAAGCACGAAGAGGTTGGCAAACGCAATCTGCGGGCTAGAAAACACCACAATGTCGTCAATAACTTCTTCGACTACCAACTGTACCGAGATCTGCCCGAGTACCATCAGCAGCACCAGAAACACCCACCCAACCGGGCCAAGAGAGGGTCTTTTGAGACTAAGAAGAAGAAACGTCTCTTTTTACATGGCATGCGTTTTATCAACCTCAACTACAAATTTATTGTGGATGGCCGCAAGCAGTACCAGGCACAGCAACTCGATCCCAATGTGCCGGTGGATACACGTGATATAATACGTATAGTGGTGCCCAAAGGACCGTCGTGTCCTATATGCCTTACGGAAGAGTTGGTGGCCCCACGTATGATCACGTCGTGTGGACATATGTTGTGTTTAACGTGTCTCCTCTCACTCTTGTCCAATGAGGTTCCTGTACACATGAAACGGGAAAGTAAGGCTATCGTTGAGAAATATAATGACTGTCCGTTATGTGGGTCGATTATCCGAAAACACGATGTGAAACCGGTGAAATTAGTGGAGGTGGATGAGCGGTTTGAAATACCCAAAATAGGTGACGATGTGATTCTCACGCTTATGGCCCGAAATACCACTGGAATAGTTCCTTTGCCTCGCTACATGGACAATTATAACCAAAACTCATTTCCTTGGGTAGACCTGGCTCTGGATTTACTTGGATACCTGCGGATGTTCAAGGCGGACTTGGCATATGTACAGGCCATGTATGAACAAGAGAAACACGACATCCAAGCGACCTACAAGCTCGACCGGGAGCTTTATATGGATGACGGAACGTATGTGGAGATGGCTATGCAGGCCATAGATGACGATATAAAGGCGTGGTCTGTATCTTTCAGTGACCAGAGCCTTATTACTGATACAGGTCCAGCAGAACTGGCGGATCAGACCTTCTACTACTACCAGACAGGCTTCAAATCGTCCACAACATATGTTCTCTCACCACTAGATGTGAAGGTCTTGAAGGCCAGCTATAACGATAGTTATACGCAGCTTCCAGACTCGGTAGTATCTAAGGTGGAGAATATCCGGTACGAGGAGCTCGATGAAGAAACTGCCACATCCAAGTACAAGTACCTCTCTCATCTCCCGCTCGGGACACTTCTCGGATTCTTGGAGTGTTCGTGGAAGAACAACGAGTTCTTAAGTTCAGATGCTTGGAAGCAGTATGAGCCCGAGCTCAAAAAGAGAAGCAAGGCCAGTGCTCGAAAACTCCGAAAAGAAGAAAGTGACCGTTTACGTGCAATCAACGAAAGCGAGCGGCGGGCACGTGAGTACATTGAGCGGGAGAATAATGGCCAAGCCAGGGCCAATGACTACGACGAGTGGACCCCCGGAATGATGGGCAGTCTCACCATCTCCGACCACAGGGAGCTTCCGGCCTTGTCTGAAACAGCAGCCGAAACCGCCACTGATGCCCAGACGAAGAAGTCTGTTTGGGGAACCCAAGTCCCAAAAGATGAAGACGATTGGGAGACCGCAGAGATGCTCCGAAAGGCACGTGAGGAGATCGAGAGGCAGCAGGCCCAGAACCCCAAGGGCAAGAAAAAGAAAAAGTACGTGTTGCTCTCTTCATAGAAAAGTTTAGAGAAAATTTTGGATTGTGGTCAAAATTGAAGTCTTGGTCAGAAGTATGGCCAGTCAAAGAGTGATTTCTAAATCGAGTTTGAAGCCTAAGGACAAAAAACTCGAGGTCAGAAATACAGAGAAAAAGAGTGATAGAAAAGGATAGCAAAGAGATTAAGTTCTGGAAACAAGATTGTGTTAGCTAAATGGCGGACAGAATTTGAACAGAATTTGAACATATTTGACAGAATTTGGACAGAAGTATGGAGGGTTCCCCAAGTTCCGAGTGAGTGTAACGAGTGAGGCCTGTGCAATCCTGTCGACCCACGTGACCGTGCGCGGTGTATTCACCAGCGGACACATCATCCGTTCCTAGATCCAAGGTAACATGGGTAAAAAGGTCAACTTAAAGTATGTCCATCAAGAATAATCATTAATGTCAGGGTCAATTTACTAACTCCAGCTCCCTTGTGGACTTGAAAACAGAGGCCGACGATTTCCTCCCCCAGGCGCTCCTGCAACTAGGATACGAGCAGTCGTTCACGTTGGTGGACTTGAAGCTCGCGCTAGGGTTGATTACCGTGGCCATCAGTGGTTTCCTATACTACTTGGAGAAGAAGATTTCCTTTAAGGATAGTTACTATGTGATTGTTGCGCTGATTGTGGTGTACTTTGTCGTCTGCACTGTGTTGTACTACCTCAACAAGGCACCGCAGTACAAGGACAACGTATACATTGGCTACAACAAGGAGCTCAAGGTGTCGGTGTATACTTCGACCAAGCCTTTTGAGCCGGTGTACAGAGTGAGGGTCGTGTTTGGCGATGGAAAAGCTCTTGAGGAGAACATTCCATTCACTAAGATGTTTGATGAGTTTGGCTTCTTGAATGAGAGTGAGACTTCTGCAATAATCAAGGGTCTTTTGGAGAAGAAATCCCAGTGATCATAAATACTTTCTCTTGAGTCATAGCCTAAACTGAACATGACTACTTGGCTGACATGGTGTCTTTGCTGTCTTGATGATGGTATCATATAGTCTATATACAGGTCGGTCGTCCAGGGACTTTTCGTTTAGTGTTTTTCATTGGCATTGATTTTCTCGTCCATCTTGGAAAACCACCGTGCTAGTCTTTGAATCGTCATAGGCATTACTTTAATGGCAGGTAGAAAGTTGGCATATAAGGGCTCACACATCACACCCGTGCCTCCCTGCTCCACTCGGGCCACGATGTTCTGTGCTAGTATCCGGTGGTCCACCACTGGGGCCACAAATTGCCTGCTAGGAATAACATCACCAAACATGACCGTATCTAATTGACCAGGTAATACTAGTAACATCCGTACCTCCGGGTATAGACGTAATTCTTCACTTAAACATTCGTGGAACTGCATATATGCTGCTTTGGACCCAGAGTAGGCCAGAAGATTGCAAGGTCCAAAAGTACCCAAAATGGAAGAAACATTAACCACACTAAGGAACTTGTGACGATTGTGGGTCACGTGAGCCCGAAGAACCGTTCGTAAAATATTTGCAGGCGAAAATGTGTTGACGTTAAACACCCGCAGTAAGGTTGTTTGGTCAGTACTAAGGAACAGTCCATTATGACGAACACCAGCATTATTGATAAGAACAGAAATGGACTTTTTTTGAAGAGACAAGTCGTGGACTACCTGCAGGATAGTCAGTTGGGTCATTTCCACTGAAGCCAAGTCACAGTGCATATACAGGACGTAGTCTCCTAGCACCCGATCTTTTGGTACGTAAGGTTCAATATCCAAGACTATCACCCGGCATTTTTTCAGCACTAGAATCAGCACTATCTCCAGGCCTAATCCACGTGATCCCCCAGTAACTAGAGCAATATCATTTTGAGAAATACCAGGGAAGTTACTGTCTCTCTGGGACCTCTGGTTGAACTGGTAAAACCCTTCCACACCTGCACCCAAGACTAAGACTAAGACTACAAGATGCCATTGCCATTGTATGCATGCAGCCGCTATAGCCGTGTAGATGTAATAGCGGACATGGCAGAGTGTGTGCACTATTGAGTCTATATCAGTCATGGAGAACCGAAGAGGTGGAGCAGATAAGAATGCGGTGGTGCGCACGTGAGCCACATCACCCCCAACCAAACCAGTCCAGTAAAATCACATCTGTTCAGACCTGTTCAGACCTGTTTGATGATGGTTAACATAATGACTATTTATTACTTAAAGCTGGTAGTATGAAGCTATGACATGTTCAATACCCCCTAATATTTTCGTCTCTGATTATTTTAGCTCAATTCACTAGCTATATGGAGTAGTCGATGCTATTTTCCTTAGATACGTGTCGAGAGCTAAGTTGGTATTAGTTGATGCTTCCTCTCTCTGAGGAACCAGAATGGCTTAATTAACTAGGAAGAGAAACGTGGCATCGAAACTCTCCATCAGATCAGTGGAGATGATTGTTCTGGAATATTCGAAAAGCCATCAATGTATGAACTACTATGATGGGCGAGATACGGCGTTTGCAATATTTATCGTAGTACTTTGTAAAACTATGACCTGGCAATTGTTGGGATCGGACGGTGTAGGCTTCATAATACCCCTTTGGTCAGATTCCTGCCTATAGTGAATCTAACAGTCTATTAGGCATATGCTTAGTCCAATACCACTATATCGCAAGTCCAGTATTTATGTAGTGGTCCATGAAATGGTCTATATAGTAGTAGGCTTACTTACTAGTCGATATTTCAAAGTGCAAAACCAAGTCCAATAGCCAGTACTCCATGTGCACTAGTTGGGCGTACTACTCTGGAATATATAGTAGCTAGTAGTAACTGATAATGTTCCAAGAGGTCTATGAGGGAACACTCTCTCATCAGAAAGTACTAGAAGGAAGACTCAGTTATCAGAGAATGCTAGAAGGAAGACTCAGTCATCAGAGAATGCTAGAAGGAATACTCACTCATCAAAAAGTACTAAAAGTTCAGAATCGACATAATTCTTCGTCATAATAATGAACGATACACACTAAGTCATTCAGAACTAACGAAATTGATGTCAGTCACTTCTAGCCACATTCTGTGATCTTTTCTCCCAAATGCATTGCCATGTTTCTGATGCAGAATAACATCCATAAATATAACCAGGTTCATCTAAAAAGGATTAGCCAATATGAAAAATCCGTCTGATGTCCATAAGCACCAGCAGTACAAAGTTCTGGTAAATGTAACTGTAAGTGGCACTCCTTAGTGTTTTTGTGTCCGTAATGCCTTAAGTACTCCTAGTGCCTAAGTGCATCTAGTTCCTTTAATTTCCTTGGTATCTTAGTGTCCTTTGGTGTCAAAAGAGTAGCCACGTGCTATACCAATGTCACCTTCCTCCACTTCGGCGCCTTCTTGGCTAAGCTGCTCAGGAGTCGTCCAGTCACTTCCCAAGCCAGTCCATTCCCGTGTCTGCAAATGTGCGGCTGAGGTAGAGACCGTGTTCCTGAGAGCCACTGCACCCAGAAGCTTCTTCACTAAGGCCAGTGAGTTTTGGGAGTTTTCAGAGTCTTCTTCTTCTGTAGGCTCCTGAGTAATCTGGAGATGGTTTAAACGTCTCAAAGGCCGGGCATTGACAAACCGCCCTGTCACGGGGTCGAACTCCGGCTCCTCATCACTGGCATCAACATCTTCATTCTTGATCTCGTTTTCTTCTTCTGCTTCTTCTTCTGCAGTAAGAGTGAGCACGCTCTGGAAGTCCGTGACCCACTTGCCTGTCCAGGAGAACTCATCGCCAATGGCCAACAATAACTCATAGGGAGTCACAATGGGTTTGAAGTAGTCATTTGTCTGGTCCAATAATATACCTTGGTGGTCACAGCCTAAAACACACCAGAGATCCACAGCCTCGAAGTTGGCGAGCTTGGCCACGTTGGGCTTGCCCACCACAAACAAATAGTGTTTTTTGCCTGCGCTTTTGATTTTAGAGGAGAGTTCGCGGATGAGACGTTTGGTATTGGCCAATGAAAGCGTGTTGACTAGAATTCCAATGGTTCCTGCTGACCGAGCCATGTGCATGTACCTATATCTCCGCATGAGGTTGGGGAATGGACCCTGTGAAACGGTTCCGTTGTGGTAGGTCGATACGGACAGGAACTGCGTAGTGAGCTGGAGAAGCCGGGGGGCTTCAGGTACGGTCACGTGGAAGAGATCTAGCGTCAGTAGGTCAAGTTCTGCATCTGGAGTATAGCTTTGGGGGAACCTTAAGAGTCGTCCGAGTGCAGTAATATCACCACTTTCTTGGGGGCGGTACCCGATACACGTGACGTCTTTCTGCACGTGCAAATCTGCAGTTATGATGGTGTATTCTGGTAAAGATTCGGCTATGGCTTGTAGGAGGTAAGTATGTGGAGCATCAGCCATCAACACCACTGTTTGTTCGGAAGGCACAGGGTACCGCAGGCGGAATTTGGCCTGAATATCTTGGAGATCTAGCTTAGGCTTTCCAAATACGTATGCAGATGTAATAGAAGCAACTGGATTAAGACAGGCGTCTCCGAAATGTACCACCAAGTCTGCACCCACATGTTCAGCAGCCACTTCATCAATACAACATGCAGAATAGGAAGTATCGGCCAAGATCCAAAGTCTCTGGCCCAGAGGGTGGATCTTTTCAGAAGTACATTGGGAACCTGGATTACACAGAGACCCCTCACACTTTTCTGCTTCTTTTTGTCCTTGGCCACAGCACAGATTCTGGCACTTCTCGTTTATTTCTAGTGGAGGCACGTGACCCAGCAGAATCAGTGGGAGCATTTTCTGGAGACTCTGAACAATAGCAGCAGAGTCACAAATCAAAGAATCGGGAAATTGGAGGGTCACTTTCAGGTACACCCTTTGGTCCAGATGCTCCGGGCCCCTTGTATCAAGGAATGTCGCTAGTTCTTTTAGCGAATAGTAGTCATGGAGCTTCTCCATATAGTCTTCGCCAGGGCCTAAGCCCAAATGGTCTCTTTTTAGCTCGGCTTTGTTAACCTTGGCATACGTAAAGGTCTCGTCGGTTTGGGGAGTCGAAAGGGCCGGAGCGTGGGCCTCGGAGGTAGGCATTGGTTGGGAGTGGAGATGATTAGGATTAGGGTCAGGTGTGCTGCGATGCGCTTTCATGAGTTTCCACTGATGAGTGATGTCTATATGCACTGCTCACCATGGAACCACCAGTCACTATAGAAAGAGTATACCATGAGCTACTATAGCTACTCTATTGGTTATGCTATTACTATAACTACGCTAGTACGATAGCTACTCTATAACTACAAGTATTTTTTTACTATGACTATATCTGCTCTACTACTATGACTATACCCTATAACTCTTCTATACTATTACTGAGGTGAACTAACCTCACACTTGAATCCTAATGAGTAGTGTACCCCTAGTTAATAAAAAAATAAGACTTCCCAAAGAGACTAAGTAAGTCTGAAAACATAGATAATAATGGATCTAAACTGTTGATTCCTTATTGGTTTTGGAAAAAGCCCGGCTTTTTGTTTTTTTTTTTGATTTGGTCTGTGGATGGGTAAACCTCAGTTCCGCATCTAGTGATTATGAGCCTTGGCCTACATGAACAATGTACAGTGTTTTTCAAAAGTATTCAAACCAGCGCAGCAAAATGTTTCGAACCACACTACCAAAATTAAACAAACCAATATACATAACCCCCAACAAGTTTTTGTATACAGGATAATAAGGAAACCTGTTCAGTTCCGTCCGTTTTTCACCCTTGATTGCTACTGCAAGACTCCCAAATGTAGTATATAAGAAGAAATCGTCCAGATTTAAGATTTCAGAATATTGAATTCTAATAAAAGTTGGTGTGAAACATTACGCCATTTGGTTTGAACCATTCTGTCTTTTTGGTTTGAAACATTTTGTCACGCTGGTTTGAATAGTTTTGAAAAACACTGTATACTTATGAATGCCATGTACAAATACATCTGACCATACCTTAGAATTTAGGTTACTCTATCTTGAGACATGGAAACCAGTAGAACTGATTTTTTCGGCAAAATTGTGTACATCTTATACCTCGTCGGTAGGCCTTTTATGGGCCATATAATGTTATTTTTAGACCCACCAAGGGTAGTAAACTACCTATGTGGATGTTGAACCCTGTACTGGTCGACCAGAGGTTGAGCTTCCCCTTTGGCCCTCATTTCGACTTCTATTCTCCTATGCCGGACTAGTCTATATAAGGTGCGACGGTTCCTCTAGGAGGAGCCAGCCGCGAATGAACATAGTAAACAGAGTGCCTGACGTAACCGGAATCTAACAGTTATATGGACCTTATAATGGGCTCCAAAGTGACACATTAGAGACACGAGTTTGATTGCACTACCCATATCCGTCCCCTATAATTTTCTGGCCATTCTCTTACTATCAATGGCTACCTACTGGATTGTCAATTATAACCTTACTAACATTCTACTTGACTGTCTACTGTACCCTTACTAATATTCTACTGGACTGTCTACTGTTAGGTCCAAGATGTGTGGAATACAAATCATACAGGTATTGAGCTCACTTGCCCAGTTAATCGGGAACTGATGCTACTACGCGCCTTTCGGGTTCACCGTTACTACACCCTTTCTTGGTTCACCGTTCCTACAATCCTTCTCGGTTCACCGTTACTAGTCTCCTTCGGCTACCTTCCGGCAGACTACTTAATGGCGGCCGATGCCTCTTGCTGAGCAATATAATTTATACTGGTTACGATATGAAAAATGAGTGTGAGTTTGACTACTGCCGAGCGATACGAATGGGCAATGGGGGATCCATTTTCACAATGCATTTAAAGCTACATGGTGAGTGGATGGGGATATACTGTTCTAGCTTTTTTTGCTTTCTCCATCAATATATTTTATTCATAGGTATTATTGAGGCATATACATACACCCCTTTACATATACGTAATCCCCACTTTTTTTGTATATACACCCTTTCAAAGACAGTATAATTTTTCCCAATGTTATTAAATATAAAATACCACACCATTATATTCAGTTAATTAGAACGTAAAACAGGCCCCTAATTAGAACGTAAAACAGGATCAACCAGAAAATAAAGTAGGCCCCAAAATAAATCTTCAATTGGCCTCACACACCAGATTTTCTATTATATTAATTAACATTTATACAGTTGTTATATATGTGAATTTGGATATTACAGTTGTAAATATGTTGCTTATAATATTTCCTATCACCCTTGCTAATATGGTACTGGAATTTGAATGGAATAAATCTACTAGAAACTTGCTTAAGAGTTCTCTACCTGTGTTCATCAACGAATGTAGTTTCGAATAGGTAATTACCGTGCTTACAAGAATCTAACATCTACTGTAACCCTATACTAATATACTACTAGACTATTGCTAGATTCTTGTTGTAAGGTTAAGGTATTAAGTTATCTTTATTCTTTGATGATTCCTCAACCGTAGGAATCTGAGCAGCTTATATAAATTTTGGAGAGGAAAACATGGTTTGTAAAATCTTTTCACAAGAACAACAGCGGTGAGCCATGATTCTTCTAGGTCATCGCAGGCCATCGCAGGTCATCATCATACGGTGAGGGCCGAGGAGATGGCATTGTGCAATGGCCATCATTGTATGACGTTAGTAGAGGAGGTTTCAGGATCAGACGGTGTAGGCTTCATAATACCTCTATTAGTACAGCCCTGTCTATAGTGGATCTAACACTGTATGTCAAGTGGGGTATTGTACTATCATATAGGCATCTTGATGTCACTAATTAACATAAGGATAAGTAGTGCTTTGAGCAAATGATTAAGTGCTACTTAGTGGTTCTCCAAGACTAGGTCCTTCTCCTTTGGACTGGCTCTTTTGGCAAGAATATATTACAGACACCATGAAATCCATTCCACACTACTTTACCTCTTTCAATATAGTGACAATGAGCAGAGGATTATCAGGACCCGAAAGAAGGTGAGCTATACTAGTAGTTGGAATAAAGTAGACAAAGACTAGCTAGAATACTTCTCTGCTATTGTAACAAGACCAGTGTTTGCATTCAAAAACACTTACTTGGGCATGTACATACAATAGCCAAAGGCCTACTCGCCCCAGGATTTCGGCATGGGTCTGTACACCGTCATACTTCCAGACGCAAGGTGCTTGGGCGAGTATGACCCTCTTTTCACTACCTTCGTATCGTCAGTATTTGCTTCCAATACAGTAATGCTGTCCAAGTCCGCACTCTCTACCACCGCAGTGTGATCGGGTAAGCCAGCGGTCACTTCGCTGCCGGTTTCTGGGTTCTTAAAGATGGCAGATTTGAACTGCAAAATGTCGCCGGGTCTGATCAAGTCCATGGGCCATTTGATGACCAAAATTCCTTCGGGGGTGCCGGAAATCTCCATAAAGGGATATCCATGATGGAAATATAAAGACACAAAGGCCTCTTCGGGCACCAGCTTCAACGCCTCATGCGCCAAGTCCCAGCACTCACCCCTTGCAACCAACTGCCCGAGTTTTTCCTGGCACCACTTAATTACTGATGCTCCGATTGTCTTGGAATTTTCAATCGCAACCTCTCTTGTAGGCACTTTCAGTGTTATAGGTGATGGAGAGAACTCCACCTCCTTTGCAGAAGCATTGGTATAGTCATAGTCCTTCCACAGGATGAGATACTTGACGCGAGACAAATCGTGTAAAACCAATTCGATACTTCTTTTGTAGAATGTTGATGATATTTTCTGGAACTCAGTTCGACACAGGAGGCCCACAAAAGATTCTGGTAGATTTTTCCAATCCATATCTTCACCATACCAACCCGAAACGAGTTCGAGATCAATGCCACGATCGGGGATTTTAGAATTCTCCTTAGTGTTACCATCAGTACTACTCTCAGGTGCTTTCTCGGATTCACTCTCAGTCAAATTTTGGGGCACAGCCACGGGTAACGGAACAGCCTCCCTTCTATAGCGCCGAGGCGCAGGGACAGGAGGAGGAGAAACCAGAGAAGATGAACTTAAATCTTCAAGTTCGGCCGCCATAAGCTTGGCGGGTTTATCTGGCTTGTTGGCGATTGTAGGCTTGATATGCTTAAGAGGCACGTTTCCAGGGCTTTCGACCACTTTTTCACCAACAAGCTTGGAGTCAAAGTGGGGGGTTTCACTTAATGTTTGAAGCTTTACGGGCTTTGGAGGCGGGGTTTTCACGTTCACGGGCTCTGGAGATGTTGAGGAGGATTGAGCCGTAACCTTTCCTAGCCGCAAATTAGCAATTTCGGCAGCAAAGTTAACCTGGCCCCTTTGCTCCAGCATTCTCGGTTCAAGCTGCTCGACTTCGGTTGTATCTGGCTCCGATACATGCTCACAAATTGACGTTCCAGTGGCATTCACAGCTATAGCCAGCAATTTCTTTGGTTTTGGAGGGGGCACCTTTTTGGGCTTATCGGCCAGTGCCAGAGCAGAAACACTAGCAGTACTAATACCGGAGGCACTGGTAGCAGAACCCGATCTGGGAGGTGGGGGTGGAGGTGAAGTGTGACTTGATTCTCTTTGAATGAGCTTAGGCTGAATTTCAGAAGAAGAGCTTATTTCGTGGGCCTTGGAGTCGTGTCTTCTTGGAGGTGGAGGACCCACTTGCGAGAGATCTAGCTCAGTGTAGCGCACTGGCAGACACTCATAAACTCCAGATTTGTTGGGTCCGCCCCGGAACTTTGGTTGAGTACCTGAAGAGTGATTAGGAGGCACCAGTTCGGGAGTTAAAGAGGCTTGGGCGTCCTGAGCTTCACCAGCACTGGAGCGAGAGGCTAAGTGCGGAGCAGAAGGCGACACGTACTTCAGTGTAGTGTTCAGAGAGGCAGAGGAAGGAGCTCTGTTCTTGTGGATTGGAGGAGGAGTAAGCATTGAAATATCAGTGGGGTTTTTTGGTGTTTCTTTTTCTGTAGAAGCAGATCCAGCACTAGATATATAAGGGGCGGGATTTGGTGAGGCCGTGGAGGCTGAATTGGCACCATATGGTGTACCTTCCGGCAAGGGGGGAGCATACGCAGCAGGGTTATGTGACAGGGGTTGTGCCGGGATATTCTGAGCACCTGTATTTTGAGCACCAGGGTTTCTTGGGGGAACTCCCGGAGGAGTGGCTGTTGCTTGTTGGTATGAAGGGATTTGCTGACTCTGAGGACCAGAATTGTGAGCTGAAACCTGGTTATTCACTTGGTGGTATAATTGTTGAACATGTGGGTTGGACGCAAGGTTACCGAGAGTCTGTAAGTGGGGTGCGGACTGCTGGAACAAGTTTGGAAGAGACGAAGCAGATGCCGTTTGAGCAGGGGCAGCTTGAGCCGGGGTGTTTTGAACTGCATTAGGTGGGTATTGAGTCTGAGGCTGTCCATATTGGGGTTGTCCCTGAGGCTGATACTGAGGTGGATGATTTTGAGTCTGAGGTTGAGTTTGAGGTTGAGTTTGAGGTTGACTCTGAGATTGTGGCTGGGATTGGCCCCGACGTGGTGGGGCCGGCATGGCGTGGAGTTGTTCCTTGGTTAAGGAAGGCACGGAGCCCGGAACATACTCCACGGGCTCCTTCTCGGAAGACGAGTTACCGGAATGGTTCTTGTATGTCCTGTATCCAGCGGAACTCAAAGCCTTGGTTCCGTGCCCCACTCCCTTGAGCGTAGCCTTGCCGGCGGATTTGAAGGTATCTTTGTTTTGGTCCCAGAATGACATGATGTGGGTTATGGTCTGTGCGGAGGCTCAGTTGACTTCTGTTCTGAGGTGTGCGCTCCCTGCACTCTGCATAACCTCCATGGATTATACTCTGATTAGAGGGCCAGTAAACGGCACACCATAATGAATTGTTGGAGACAGAAAACATAGTTGGTGGTTGGAATAATATTTTGGGTCTGAATTACTATGTGCACTCTTATTTCTGGTTTTGTCTTTTTTTTTTTTTGCTACTTTACTATACTTTTGGTCCACGTGCTTATCTCTTACTTTTAGTTCTTGTCCCTCGTACTGTTCCTTTTTGCTGTGCTTTCGCATTGGGTGCAAATTGTGCGAACCCTCACCCCTAATAGTTCTGGTACGGTTGACATTTCGACCATTTCGAGACACTCCGCTCGGCCAATTTAAAATACAAAAGTCGGCCAAATCTAGAGAGATTACATATTGGGGAAAAGTGAGGAAATTATGATTCAAGGGGTATTTTTTTTTCTTTTGGTCAAGTACGTAGTTCGTCCATTGCGATTATATGAGCCTACTGTTTCTTATAGTACAACATGCGCAATGAGCACTCCTATCTAACAATAATCAATAGTACACCAGATCCATAATTTATTATGAAGTGGACTGTGGTTTCGGACTCATATTCTGACTCGATTTTTCGATTCGCTTTTTCGACTGGTTTTCTTGATTCGATTTTCGAGTTAAGTGTACCCACCAGAGCCCTATTGTTGACGTGCATGACTACTTCACTCACAACCTTTTGCCCAAGAACTTAAATAGCCTTGATGGCCCTTCGGGAAGTCGCCAGCCAGAGTTGTTTCTCTATATGAAGTACTATGGGATAAAATTTCACAAGGTGGTCTCATACTACCTGCTACCTCCATGCAAGCCCCGTAGCCCCTCCAATGATACCTCCCGTGACTACCCTTGATTTCCCAATTAGGATCCTTACTACCTCTGAATACTTCCAGTAACTTACTACTTGGTATACCCAGAGAAATAGATATCACAAGCATCCCATGTAACGTATGTACACTGAGTAAGCCTAGTTGCCTGGCCAAGTCACATGGCAAGCTAAGCAGCACGTTTCTTGGCCGCTTCATATTTCACTGGAGTCAAGAAAGATCCTTTCACTATCAACTCTACTACTCTACTGCAATTACTCCAGTGCACTTACTCCAGTGCATTTACTCCAGTGCAATTACTGACACCGATCACTGCCACCTATTGTAAACAAACACGACCATTGTTAGCGTACTGAGGCTTGCACCTGTACCGCTCCTTCGAAAGGATGTATAAGTAGCTCAGATTCTTCCGTTCGAGGGTTCATCAAAGAATAAAGATAAAATAGTACCTTAACGTCTCCAGGATACTACACTACACTATACAACACTATACAACACTATACAACACTACACTATATAATATGCTACACTTCTCTATACCATACTCTACTACTAGAATGAGATCTGCATTACAGCTATTAGAGAATAGTAGAGTATAGCAGAGTATATTATAGACGGGTACAGTCTAAAGTATGAGTATTTAAAGTCTGGCAGGTGGAGTCTTGTAATCGAGTTCTAGTAGAACATACTACAAGTGATTGTGTTAGTTTTCAGACTAGTATTTTATTGAATGTAACCTATCTCTAAAATGGCGTTATCTTCAATAGTTCCGGGAAAACTCCTAAAGTCAGACTGGAGTGGGAATCACTCCCTATATACCGCTCCGATATGTCCTCCGCATTGTCCGGTTGCTCCGCCTCGTTGCTCCGCCTCCCTCGGGTCCAACATTGTTTCATCCATATAATGGTATGAGATCACATCCTATCTGCAGGTACGATGTTTACTTTCCTCATCACAACCCATCACGTGTTGACAGATTGTCCGAAGTACTATTAGGGGCTTTTCGACTATTCTAGTGCAATCATACCATTGTTCTGATGGAGAGTTTTTTTCGGTGTCAATTTTCTCTTCAAAGTTATATACGCTGCTCTGGTTTTTCTGTATTACTACCATTTACTACCCCATAGAATATTAATACTGTTAGAGCCACTATAGGCAGGAGGCCCATAGAGATATTATGACGCCTACACACAGTACTTGTATTTGACGAGAGTGCTGTATTTCTGGATGCTTTGGCTTGAGTTATAGAATACCACACTACGGTCACTGGAAACGGAAACGACGGCTAAAATCGCAAGCTGGTCATGGGTCGAGGGTAAAATGAGGGCTTAGAAAAAGATGGAGCTAGTTTTCAGAGCTAAAAAAGGGTAATTTGGGATGGTTGAGCGATGGTTTCATGGTAAAACGTTCAATTCCTTTTTTTCTATACATTATCAATACAATCATTCATCATTATGCCAATATACACTCCGGCTTGGCTCTAAGTACCATAAAGCTATACTTTACTTACGGTTAGGAGCTCGCGCACTGAATTCAGAACTAAGTAGGTGTATAATCAAAGTATTGACTTGGTCTTTCGTATATCCAGTAGTTCCTTAATTCTACCGAAATACTAGACTCTTCAATGTACTATACTACTCACTGACCATACTACTCACTGACCATAATACATTGTACCAGACTACTCACTGTAGACTCACTGTAGACTCACTACACTCTCGCATACTCTATACTCTCACATATCGATCCTAACAATGGCCTGTGCAAAATGCCCTTGAGCTAGAACAATCACTGCTCTCATTCAGTTGAAGAGTTTTTCGAAGCCACGTCTTGTCTTCAAAAGTTATCTATAGCGCTCAGATTCCTCGTTTGAGGAAGCATCAATGAATATAGTAACGATTAGGTATTAAACGTGCTAACAAGAATCTAAAAAGTACAATACTAACCACTATACTGACCACCAACTACTATACTGGTTATTAACCACTATACTGACTGCTCACTGCAATACTGCTATAAGTTGAACAAACTACTATTTCACTATAACTACTCTACATGGATTCTTGTAGGCTTTTGGTACTTGATAGCTATATGTATTCGTTTATGGTTCCATGGATCTTAGAACAGATTACACAAGACTCAGTCAAGACTCAGTGAAGTCTAATTAAACACTCTCCACGACTATAGGACTAATTTGGTAGCAGATTGGTGGTCTAGTTAGACACGTGGCTTCAAATTGTATATGTGTTCAGGACTGAATTGACTCTGGTGAGTAGTGACCCAGTGTATTGGATCAACTCATGAATATGTCTACTTATGTATATCCGATTATGTAATTACACTCTAATAATCAAAACAATGTCTAAACTCCTCGTCCTGCATCTTCATATTAGTTATCCTTTCAGAGACCCACCATAATCAGCTTAGTATAGTACAGTACAGTAAGTAGAAGACAGTACAGTACAGTAAGTACAGTACAGTACAGTAAGTACAGTACAGTACAGTAAGTAAAAGACAGTACAGTACAGTAAGTACAGTACAGTACAGTAAGATGTAGTATGTCTGTTTGGTGTGGGTTTGAACAGTAAACCTGTATAACTGTAGTACGCCAGTATATCATTATTAGTCATATGCATTTCCTAGTGATTCATATGATTAATAGTGAGTCAGTATGGAAATTAGAGTTAGTCAGTCTTTATCAGTGAGTGACATCATTGCTACTGTCTATGATACTCTGGTGACGGGATACAATATACAGAACAAGAATCATGCATCATAGCTTATAGTTAAGCGTTCATTAGTATCAATAGTAAGGTTCATTAAGAAGAATAATAATTGGGGAGAAGTACGCGTCATGGATTAATAGTATAATTTCGGGGAGATCCCCGCGCTTCAAACCTTTGCAACCATGTTTTTCGCGAGCCATAATCTTGGTCACCTTCCAAAATTTCACATATAGTGAGGCATCTATAGAAGATAAGAGAATCTCAGATTCCGATACCTTGTTTCTTCTTAATCTAAATGGCCCCAGATTTCAACTCAGCCTCTAAGGGGACTGGGTCTGAATCAAGGAGTAGCTTTAAATAAATATACCAGCTTTAATGGACAAGAGCTGCTGAAGGACCAATCAAATACCTTAGGTGAGTAGCTTTATAATCTCAAGAATAGATCTGAGGGGTCTTATCAAAGAGTACAGAGATGTAAGTCACACCAACCGTTCATAATCTTTGAATCCCTGCTCATTCTGTCCTGTCCTTTATCAGTCAGATTCTTTAAAAATTATTAGTAGCCAGTATGAGAAGCAGTTCTTAAATCCTCTGCATTTCTGGAAACACTGAATCCATGCATATTCTATCGAACTATCCCACCACTAGCACCAAAATGTAGCTCATAACACTGCCCACAGCAAGACCAACACTCAAGAATACCGTGGTGAAGCCACCTGCAGCTTCCTTTTCATCAGCCCCATCACAGTGGTCCCCCACAATCATGAAACATGACGTTGCTAGCTGGCCATTGGAGAGCCCAAATAAGAAGTTGAGCACAATGTACCATGAGTCAGACGGAATGATGGCTCTTTTTCCCTGGGGATGGATGTTGCACGTGAGAAACAACGGAATGAATGCCAAACGAGCTAAAGAATAAATAAACAAAACTCTAGGATTCCGAATGAGGACTTTGGAGTTGGCCTGACCACATAAGATCCGCCCTGCTAAGTCGCCCAAGTTCCACACCAAGTAAATAAACGGAATGTAAATGCTTTTCTTGAAAAAAAGAAATTTTGACTCGGTGTGCACAGACTCCACCACTGATGCAAACACAGGGAAGCAGAGGGAGATGGAGAACGTAAAGAAGATGGTCATCACGATTAACTTGAGCTTGGACCAAAGAACACTGAAGGGTACGTGAATATGCTGAACCTTGTCCAATGGGTCTATACTTTCTGTGATGAAATTCTCATCAAGTCCATCCTCCATAATCTCCGATAAGGCCCTATACTGCAGTTCCCGTTTATGGTAACCACAAAGCGAAAGGAGAAAAATCGACGCCATAGAAACCAAGCTGGCCGTAATATAGTAGATGAAAAGCCCATAGTTCTTATCGAGGTAGTAATCGTCGGCGTCCTGCAGAGAAGTGCCAATAACACCTTGGTGGTGACGATCTCCAATAAGCAAAATGGACAAGATCAATGCTATGGACGGAAGCGTACCTGCAATGGCCTGGCCCACCATTACCGCATTGGTATAAAGCTGGTCCAACACATTAACGGTGGCCATGGTACCGTTTTGGGCCACGCACGTTGCAATAGCACTAAGCAACACCATAAACATAAGTCCAAAGAAGAACACCGTATCGTTCATACGGATAAACAAGTCCATGGTACAGGAAAACGCCATGACCACGAATATGGCTATAGTGAGTCCCAACCCTGCATTGATCCTGTACTTATAGTTAGCACCTCTCTGTTTCTGCGATAAGAAGTAGTTAAAGGTGGTCAGCACAATGGTAGACACCGACATCATGGTGGAGGAGTAGATTTTGACCAACGCTGGCGAGTGCATGAACCGGTCGCCATAGTATGCCAGAGCACTTAGGTAGCAGTTCCAAGGCCAGAGGAGAGCTATGCCTATAATAGTAAAGGTAGCGTATTGGAGCTGGGAAAGGGAGATTTTGAAGCGGGAAAAACACCACACCACGGGATCGTATGGGTCCGGTGCCGCCTCCAGCATCATCTCGTCTATTTCAAAAGACTCCACCGCAGAAGTATCCAACGTCACTTTGGACACCTAACAACTCAGTATGGCTTAACTGAGACCCGCGTAAAATTCAGTGACAAAACTGACGCTTGAATGGGACACAATATACTGAGCAACAGAACTAGAGTATATTATTTTATAGTGAGACCTGCCAAGGGAGAGATGCGTATCCTCTGGTTGTATCGTGTATGCCTTGTCTCGATATGTAGTGACACTTGAGTCATTGGTGGACTCCATTTAGTTGGAACGACGCGCATCGCGATTGCCTGCATATAAGGCGTCCGATATGGATCATATTTGGTCCAAGATCCAGTGGTGGATTGGAATAAATAGTAAAAGTGGTGAAGGTGTGGGTAATGTAAGGCCAGGAAATATTATGATGAACAAAATGGTTTCAAAAAAGAATTGGTGTGTGCAGAATATGATGGACTGGGGAGATAGGCAAGTGGAGGGTAATGGATGTATACCTACCTCACTGCAGTCTGTAGACACAAGGTGAACACCGAGCTTCATGGCCAGCTACAAGAGCTTCGGGCCATCAAGGAGCTCCATTTCGAGATTGACGTATCGCTTGAGAACATCAAAAATGCTCCTAGCCGTGGCGGTGTACTGGTGCTTGAAACAACCATGAACGGCTACAGCACACACTCAATCGGTTGAAGCTCTTCGATAGCAAAATGCTCCAAGTGTCCAATCAGAATTTGGCCATCTTTCTCTCTCAAAAAGGAGAGTGTCGAAGGGAAGTGGAACGTAATGTACCTACCTCGCTGCAATCTCTAGGAGAAAGTCAGAAAGTCGACCTAATTAATAGGATGAAGTGGAAACTCGGGCATTCTAGACCTATTCTGGTCTTTTAAAATGCAGCCCGTTTTGTATGGCTGACAGGTTAATATCCGAGTCCAAATTGGGGTCCATGGCCTTCTCTTGCATCTCCTGCAATTCCTTCAAATCCTTGGATATCTTCAACAAAACCGTCATCAACAAGTAATTGGATTCCTTGAGAGGCAACTTCAACGGCAGAAATTCGCCCATCCAGAAGTACTCCTCCGAGAGATCATGCACCTGGAAGGACTCGAGCATCTCTTTCCACTCCCTCAAGTCGTACTGCTTATCGGGGTGGTCCATAAAATTGACGAACAATTTTTTAAATGTACTAAGACTCTGGGCGACTTCCCGTGTCTTGTAGAGCTGGGCCTCTTTGGGGGTGCGAGGCTCTGGAGAAGGACCTTTCTTCTGCTCCTGTTGCTGAGGCTCCGGCTCTTGTTCCAGCGGCCGGGAAAAGAGGCCCATGTAGGTACGGAAATTGAAGGCATGCAATGTGAAATCATCAACTTTCACCGCCATCTCATAAATATGGTCTCCTACGTTCAGCACCAAAATGGTCATCAAAGGTACAGCTGCAATGGCCCAGATCACGAAAAACACCCTGCCCAATCTTGTTACGGGATGGTAGTCTCCATAACCAATGGTAAGAAGACAGAGGAAGCAGAAGTATACACCATTGAAGTAGTTCCACTTTTCAATTCTCGAAAACACTAATGCGCCTAGAAGCGAGAACAGAATGAAGATGGCCACAGTCCAGAGAAGCTGGCGTTGTGATTGCTTGGCCTGGACTTTTCGCCGGATCTGGCGAATATATTCAAACGAAGGGTCATCATTGAGTTTCAGCTCCAGTTCCAGAAGAACAGGTTCCAGGGTATATGGCAGATTTGGCGATAGAAGAGTGGGCATAACCGGGTTCAGGGGGTTTTTAAAGGGAGAATTCAAGGATTCAGGCATAATAGGATTCAGAGAATTCAGAGAATTCGGAGTAGGTTGATTTTGTTCCTTTCTCATCTTCTCTAGAGCGCGGAGTCGGTGGATCTCCACATGGTGCCAGAATATACTGGGCCCAGCAGAAGTAAGCACCACCTGGCGAAGTACCGACACGATAAGCCCCATAATAAGCACGCCCACAAACGAAAAGACCAAGGCATACACCTTCGCACCAGGACTCTTGGGCACCACATCGCCAAGACCAATGGTCAACATGGACACTGTACAGTAGTATAAAGAGCTCCCATAAGGTAGATCCGGAATGAGCTTGGAGACAACTATAGTACTAACAGCTTGCCAAACACAAAACGAGATGGTGAACGACATAAGCAGGCGTTGTTTGCGTGTCAAGTTAAGCGTGGCAGGGTACTTCTGGAGCCAGTACCCCAAGTAGTTGAACAGCATAATAAGCAGGCACAAGTAGTACATGCCCACCGTAAACACCGCAAGCCAGTAACCCTCCGTCAAAATCACATTAGGAAGTGGATCGAGCGCAGTGACAATGACTGCGGCCATCAAGAGAGACGCGGCCAAAACCCAGCATGTAATGGATACACATTGGGTAAAAGAGTAGCGAAAGAGACCCAGGAAATTCAACACTAGAGAGACATTTCCAAGAATGCCCACCACAAAGGCAATAATGTTCAAGGGCAAAACTGGAGATATTTCTGGGTGGTCTCTGCCAAGAATCACATCGTACCTCCAGTTCTGAAGGAGTCCTATAAACGACACCAAATTGGCAAGTGGAGCAAGACACGCCGATATCAATGGGAAATATGACGATACCATGAGCCACATCACAAACCTTCTTTCTCCGGGTTGCACACTCAAATTGGTCACCGTAAGCACAGGAATGTGGAGAGTGTGCTGGAGGAAGAAATGGGTGCGACTCACATCGAACGGCTCATCATTCATCAATGCAGCTTGCCGTTCCATTTCTTCAAGGTGACTGGGGATAAGAATACACTTGAACTTATCTTTGTATTTGAGGAGAGAATCCGACCGAAGCACCAGAATGGTGTTCTGTTGCAGATACCCTAAGAGTTGTTTGGCATCGGTGAGCCTTCGTCGGAGTATCTGCGATGTTGCCGATTTATTCATATCTAAAAAATACTAGATGATTTTGAGGATGTAGTTTTGGTGTAGTTGTGTTTAATTTTGTGTTGAGTGTTGTATGTTTTTCTGTATTCTGGAGGGTGGAATCGTGAGTTGATGTACTATTTGGGGGTATGGTGTTTATGAGACTGTAGTGTGTTGTAAACTACTCCATAGGACCAAACTCAAATGGTATATAATAATATATGGTGGTTTCCGAATTTAGAGTATGTTCTATGGTTCATTGATTTTTGGCTGGAGAACTCGAAGTATATTTAGTATATGGTGTTGGACCTACCAAGGCCTGCTACTTGGAGTAGATGCTTGGAGTAGATGCTTGGAGTGCGTGCTTGGAGTGCGTAGCTATCGATGTATGGAACGCGCAGTGAGTGACGCCGTGCGCGGGCTCGTAATCTGGTCTGGTGTCCTCCCAATTCCCCAATACCACCATTAATTTGAAGAATTTAGGGGTGTAGAAAAGACTTAAAATGTTCAGAATGGGCTTTATGTTCTTTAAAAATAAAATAGGTTTTTTCTGATTTTTTTGATGTTTGCAACTTGGTGCATTATGCTCACTTACTGTCGACTAAATGGAAGTGCACAAGTAGTTTCGGATGCAAAATTTCCGGAAAAAAAAGCAAAAAAATTAGTTGAATTTTGAATGACAAGGCATTTGAATACCTTAAGAGAGTCATGGCTACTATTACTTCCGCCGTTCCGCCGTTTACCCTCGCTTGAATGAATTTCTTCACTTTGACATTCAGAGCACTGGGCAGAAATCACATTGCATCAACGGTCTTTAGTAACATCGCAATGCTATGTTATAATTCGAAGGTCAGGTTCCTGATGTCAGGACCAGTCCTGAAACGGTCAATTTCCGAGCGAAGCAGGCAGTAAACCTGAGGGTAAACTACCACCTCATAATGCCCCACCGACCATCAGAGCCAATACTTATCCCTTAGTTACGGATCCATTTTGCCAACTTCCCTTAACTTCTTTGTTCTATCAACTAGAGACCTAAGCTACTTTGATCTATCAACTGAAGGCCTTAACTACTTTGGTCTATCAACTAGAGGCTGTTAACCTTGGAGACCTGCTGAGGATATGAGTACGACTTGACATGGATAGATATGAGAATTTTCAAGCAATGTAACAAGTTCACTTTTAAGTTCATTAAGGAAAATAAACCAGTAACGGATTACTTAAAGTGGCAAAATCCATGGAGTAGTAGACTATAGAGTAGTAGACTATAGAGAAGCAGATTAGAGATTGGTTATTAGTTATTAGTTCTTTGGTGTTGTCTGTGATACTGAACTAATAAGACCATGATAAAGTATACGAGAACATGTTTCTTTAAAGGAATACTAGAACTAGAAAATAACATGTCACTATGTCCCATATACTCACAAAGCTCACTAAATATACTCCTAATTGTGGTGTACTAGTTCTTTGCTAGAACTACTGTATTCTATAGCAGGTGGTTTATAGTAAGTGGTTTATAAAGTGGTCTATAGTGTACTCTAAAGTAGAGTGATACCTGGTCAGTATGGGGTATAGTGTAGTGTTTAGTGTAGTGTTTAGCGAGTGTAGTCCATAGTGTAGTCCATAGTGTAGTCCATAGTGTAGTCCATAGTGTAGTCCATAGTGTAGTCCATAGTGTAGTCCATAGTATAGTCCATAGTGTAGTCCATAGTATAGTCCATAGTGTAGTCCATAGTACAGTATGTATTGTATAGTAGTGGAAGTAACCTATACTGGTTTCTGAGACTCAATGCCTAGTGGTGGATGTTCTGAGGTTACTCTTTGATTGTTTTTCAGAATTATTGGGGTTTAAGAATTTGAGTCAAGTAATCTCGGTTGTCTCAAGAAGTCGATAAAAAGAATAGGCATGTGTCAAGAAGTTGATGAGAATAATGGGGGTGTCATGGGTATCACTTCACTGGATCTGATAAACTAGACAAATTAAAAGGAGTGGATTAAACGTAATACTATGGAATGGACTTAGGATAGTACACCAACCGAAGACCACATTTATAAGTCCATAAAGTCGCAGATTATATCTAGTGTAGTCAAGTAAAGTCCTGTCTATGAAGAACATAGAAGCAGAATTCAAAAGCAAGAGACTTGTGGAAATTAGGTGGTGCCTGCTTAAGCTATCGCTATAGTTATTTAAGCACATTGGGTGGGTGTTGAGTTGGCTTATATGTGAGTTCGAATTATTTCTGGGTAAAAATATAAAACAATAGAAATACCATTTACTTTTTGTGACATACTACTATGATGAATAATTATGAGCCCTGATCCTGTTACGGTATGGAATAGCTTGGCCGGAATTGGCCGGAATTTGGGGCCGCGACCGGAATTGTTCAACTACAGGACCTCCAAAAGTCCATCATGCAAAGATTCTCCACTCAAAAATATGCATTGGGAAGTCCGGAATTCCCAGATTCCAAATAACCTACTCTTCTTTCCGTACGATGAAAAAATGTTCGTTTGCGTTGGGCCTTTTTCTGCTGAGGTAGCCTGGTGCACGGGTGTTTCTGGGCTTTCGCAACCCCCGGTTTCACCTCAGTTCCGGCCATCCTAAAACCATACTTAAATGCCACCTAACCTTGACCAATGCTACATCGAGATCTGTACCCAAATTAATCAATTCACTAATAAGTAATGTACATAGATTGGTCTAGCCTAGAATTTAGACTATGAGTATTAGCATAAAGAAAATTTGTAGGAGGTACAGTAGTGGATTATTTTTCAGTTGAAGTAGACATGGATACACCTTTCAGATGTGGCTGGTCTGGACAACTAGCCCCTTCATAGAGTATGGTGATTACTTACCCAGTGGCTATACCCAAAGGTGTATTTCATAGAGGGGGTGCCTTCCAATCGATCGGTAATCGTAGGCTCAATTACAGGACAGGTCATGTGAGACCCATATTGTTAGAGTCGACTTACGTCACGGACTCTGTTTACTATGTTCATTCTCCGATAATTCTCCAGAGTGAGGAAATGGGCTACTTAAGTTGGTGACAGTGAGGTCGTCTAGTCACCATTAAGTCTAGTTCACCACATTATCCTGGTACCTCGGGTTCATCACATTCCATCCTGGTACTTTGGGCTCATCACTCTTCATCCTGGCACTTCAGACTCATCACTTCTCACCCGGTACTTCGTACAATGGTGGTAGAGGATCAGCGTTATGGAATGACCATTGTTAGGATTAGACAGCGTAGGCTCAAATCACATCAATAGGGAGTACTGCCTATGGTGAATCTAACAACACAGTATTAGCAGTTCAGTCGTATAGTAATAAAGTACTTGAGGAGTAGTGTACAGTAGTATAGCATGGTCATAGTACTATGGAAGACTATCAGTATAGTAGTAGTAGTAGTAGTAGTAGTAATAGTAGTAGTACTCTTGACCAGAGAATACATAATATGAAGAACAGGCTATATCTACCAGTCTAACCTAATACTCTGGTGAACTTCTACTACACCAACTACATCCACTACATCTCCACCACTGCTGTATCTAAGATCAAAGATTATATTGGATGGAATAGTACAGTTTTTGTAGTAGTTCGAGTATGTATTTTTGTAGTAGTTCGAGTATGTATTTTTGTAGTAGTTCGAATATGTATTTTTGTAGTAGTTCGAGTATCATACTATTCTAGTGTGTATGTTTTTGGTAGTTGTAGTATCATACTAGTCTAGTAATTCTAGTATTATCTCCAGTTTATACCACTTTTTGATATTGTGTCATTATGTATGCTGAGGCAAATGACAAGTACCATGCTATCTATTGAACGGTCCTCCACTCGCTATGTACAAGTTCAGAGTGATAGAGGAAGCGAGTTGCGTGCATCCAACACGTACTTGCGCAAAAGGTTCTTCTGAATGGCCTTCTCGAGCCCGTTAACATCGCCATACTTGCCCTTGGTGGTCGTCTCCAACATCTGTTGTCTTTGCAGAGCATACTCTGGGGACATGAGTTTATCCAAAATGAGTTTGATGTGTTGGACTCTATTCTCCAAAATCTTCAAATCATTTTCACTTTGGTTGATCTTGGCATTAAGCACCGGCTCCGTGGTGGGCCAGTTCTCGATGTTGTATTTCTGCTTGATCTCATTGACCTGTTGTAAAATGGCCTCCCTATCTGCGTCCGGGTTGCTGTGGAATGCTTTGGATATACGGTCCAACGTCTTCAAATCCTCCACCTTCTTGATGACCTTCTCGTACTCATCTCGACTATTTAAGAAGGCCTGCAACCGCTCCTCGTTTTCGGCTGCCACTTTCTCCTTGGCCAAGCTCTGGTACTCCGCGAACTTCTGACCTTTATTCACCTTCATTTCTGCCACCGCAAAATACTTGCGCGCTGAGATCTTGGGGATACTCTCAATTCGAACCACGTCACCTTCTTTACAGATGTTGCCTTCATCGTGCACGAGGTAGTCTTTTCTTTTCAACACCTCTTTGTGCACGACCTTGTCGTATGCCTTGGTCTGCACACGCACCTTGACGGTTTTATTCATTTTGCCTTGGGACACCACAAGGCCCACGAAGTTCTGCTTGGCCATGATGTGTGCTGTTGAAGGTGTTGAAGGTGTTGCAAAAGTGCGTGAGTGAAGTTTTACTTAAAGATAAAATTTGTGTGCGTGCGCGCACCACTATTATCCACCACCACCAACACCATCCACCACCAAAACCTTCCACCAAGACCCTCTACTGCCTTCCATATATTCTATACTTTCGTACTTTCCCCATTTGTCTATGGTTCAATATTTTTCTTATTGGATGAGGGACTGTATATAATTTAGTCACTCAGTACGGAACATCTATTACTTGGGAAATGTACACTATGTGCGCGACCTACACTAGAATACTAGACATACTGCAAACCTGCTGGTGGAGTAAATGTCCTGAACATCCTGAAACGAAACAATTGTAGGCTTGTTTATGTGCCGGAAAGTATGTAAAAGCAGGATACCCTCTTGTAATGACCAAAAAAAAAATAATGTAGAGTCGTTGAAACTCCAGGTGGGCCTGAACTATAGGGTTACTAATTCTCATCCTCACTTGTGCATGTATATGAACGAACACAGTTGGGAGGCTTTTATGGTGTTGAATTATCCTACTGTAGATGATTTGGAATTTTCTTTGGTGGACCTCTACCTCATACCTCCGGAAGAGCCCGAGAGACAGGGACCTATTTCCATTGGAAGACATAGGAGAGATTTCAAGGCTATTTGAGCTTAGTCCTTTGATCTGATCTTTTGGATCTAGCGACTATACCTAAGCTGGTATAGTAGTAAAATAGTAATAGTACATAGCAGTACAGTAGTGCTGTAGTACAATAGTACAGTAGTAATAGTACATAGTAGTACAGTAGTCTAGTAGTAAAGTAGTACAGTAGTGACAGTACATAGTAGTACAAGAGTGATAGTAGTAATACATAGTAATACATAGTAATACATAGTAATACATAGTAGTAGTATACTGGAAGTTGTATCAGCATGGAGAATATGAATAGTAGACCTAAATCTATATGTACGTTCTTCATTAATGACGTGGTCTGTTTTACCTGGTTGGTCGCCAATGCATCAGTCCTCTAGATGGTCGGAAATGTATATAAATGCATTGTATGCTTTGGCCCAGCTAATGATACCGGCCCAGCGAGACTTGGGCTTGGAACTTATCTTCTATCATAGCCCTGCTATCAGGGTCGTATTGTCATATTGTGTAGGTGTATTTAGCACTATCTTCTAGAACTTGCCATGGTCTTTCTTCAGACTTGGTTGTTCCACATTGAAAGCTAAAAGAGTTTTTCTTCAATCATCAGAGCATTAAAGCTAAAGCTAGAAATCGACTAGTTAATACTGCATCCTGTTCTCTTGTGTATCACCTAATCCGATCTAAACTTCTTCAAAGCACTCTCCAACTTTTTAAGCATGATCTTGTTCTCTTCCTCGGTTCCGATGGAGATCCTCAATGCTCCCGTACAGTTCAACTCAGTCCCCCGGAACCGGACCACCACGGCCTCGGAAGTCGCCAAGTGGTTGTAGATCTTTTTTGCTGTTTCGTTACATGGCACATTGTTCTTGTTTAAGATCTCCACAAGAAGGAAGTTGGCATCCATACCTCCAATATTCTTCCCAATGCCTTCCATTTGAGCAAGCTCTTTGGCCACGACCTTCCGCTGGGCCCGAATCAGCTCCACGTGACTGTTCATCACCAAAAGTCCATCTTTCTCCGTACTTCTCATGGCCACAGTCGACGTCAACAGTGAAATGTTGTAGGGGTACTTCATGGCATTCAAAATCAGCGCAAGTTCCTCGCTACAGAAAGTGATTCCAAGTCGAATTCCTGCAAGTCCAAACGATTTGGAAAGCGTTTGCATCACCACAAGGTTATCGTATTGGTTAACCAATGTGGACATAGACTGCGACTTTCCATCCACACTCTCAGTGAAGTCAATGTATGCTTCATCCACCACCACAAGCCCGTTCCACGAATCGCGTGCTTGCTCTAGTAAACCCACTAGGTCCTGAACGGAAACCAACTTGGCCGTGGGGTTCCCAGGGGAAGTCACATAAATCAATTTGATGGAGGGATCTTTTCTGATGGTTTCGAGCACTGCCCCGCAGTCCACCTGGAAATCGGGCATCGTCAACGGCACCTTCACCAATTCCACATCATTCACACAAGCACAGATGGAGTACATGCCGTACGTGGGGGGACACACCAAAAGCTTATCTTTTCCAGGGATACACACGCACCGTAAGAGCATATCTATGCTTTCGTCCAGACCCACGCCCAAACATAAGTTTTTAGGGGAGATTTTCGGACCATCTGTCAAGTGGGCATTAGGCTCGCTATTGCGGAACTCCACAATCTGTTGCTTCAACTCAATCTGGTGTGGATCAGGGTACCGGTTGAGCTGCAAGGCATCTTCCCATGAATCGACGGTTTTGAGCGCGGGGCCATGAGTATTTTCATTGGCATCAAGAAGAATCCCTTCCTTGAAGTCGTCACGTGCACACCGGTATGGTTCGAGCTTGGCTATATTGGGTCTGACCAATTGCTTTAAGTTGTACATTCTATTATTGAGTATACTAAGTAGAAGTATCAAAAAGAAGTAGTGGAGGAAAGCTATAGTGCGGTGACTCAGAGCGATAGATAAGCGCGTGGCCACCTGCAGGAGCGACAGATTAGCTTAGACCAACCAACAGTAATGGAACACTATATTCCATACCGCCAATAGTTGGAGGGAGTTGGTTTTTGGCAGGAAGGATATATTTTATAACCATGTTCCTGCACACAAACCGTTCCATAGACTTATAGTCCCGAAAACCCATTATGGCCCAGACCTTATGACCCAGACCTTATGGCCCAGACCTACTAGGACCTATTTGAGCCTAGATCTCTTTCAACCCGAAGCTATTTCAGCAGTGGCTCAGATTTCTTGTGCTTGGTTGTTTTTTTCTTGGATTTCGTTTCGGAACTCTTGCCTGCCAGCTTATGTGGACTTTTGGCTGCCAGCAGCTTTGATTTGGGCTCAGCAGAAGACCCAGCTTTTGCCTTAGTCTCGGAGGTACGGGTCTTCCTGGGGTCTGGGGCTCCCACTATTGCAAAGTTACGGTTATTTGCAGCGGACGAAGTACCCGTTTTTGGACCAGTTACAAAAGGGTCTCCAGTTCGAGTTCCAGTATCACCATTTTTCTTGCCTTGGTCTCCGGTTTTGTTCCCAAGTGTAGCACTCTTGGCCTCAGCTTTGGCTTCGCGTTTTGAAGACTTCAACACTGGTCTCACGTGCCTGTCCCCATCCATACCACTTTTCTTCAACGTCATGGCAACAGGTGCACTATTACTAATGGGTTCTTCCTTGACCTTGGAACTCTTGCGGCTCCAAGAAAAACGGCCCTGGATCAACTTGCGCCAGTACATCCGCTTGCCGTGCTCCGTGCAGTCGGGACTGCTGGTGCGAGGCTCTATGCCATCATGTTGTAAGAGTTGAGCGCCTGAAATGGTGTTGCAGTCTGCACTTGCTCTTGGGAGGAAAACAGACGAGTCGTCGTTGATATGGCTGCTGTGGCTGCCGAGCAAATTGGACCATCTTTGGAATGGTGGGAGTGTATTTGCTCCATCACGCGTAAGCAGAGGGAATAGACTGGAGGCCGACTTGCGCATCCATGTGGTACCCGTATGGCCCTCTTTGGACTTGCCTTCGAGCTCGGTTTTGGTGGGAACAAGAGGACAATCCGAGACTCCGTTTTTGTGTGGGTCGAGTGAAGATAAGGCTGCGTGCCGTGATTTGAGCTTATCCGTGGGGGTGTCAGCATCACTAATCTTTTTTTCTTTCTTCTGCACCTTCTCTTTGCCTTGGACTTGTGAGACATCCTGAGATTTTACCTCCTGGGCCTTTTTATTTGCAGCATCAGCCTTTTCCATTTCGGCCTGGTCTCCTAAGCTTTCGGGAATCTTATCTGTAGGCGCCTTCCGTGTAGGCTTGCGCTGTCTGGGCTTTTCATCGTTAAGAGTGGAAACTTCTATGGTTTCGGGCTGTGTTTGCACTTTGACATCACCTGCCACCTGCAACGTGTCGGTACTCTCGGCGGGGTCCATGTTCTCCCCAGCACCTATATTCTCGTTGTTCTCAGAAGCACCTTTCCTATCCTTGGCCGAAGACGGAGGAGACTCCGGAGCCTTTTTGTCTTTTGTTCCAACTGAAGTGGGACGTCCCCTGAGAGAAAGTATGTGCCTTCTGGATTCACCCCTGGATTTGGACTCATCATCGCGTCCTCTCTGTGAACCCCCAAAGAACCCAACAAGGTTCTGCTGGGAGATCCTGCTCCGAATACCAGCGACATTGGTGCTCAATCTTCTTCTCTGGCTTTCACTGGGAGGTATTTGAGTAGGCATGGGCACAAGTCCCTCGACGGCGTCGTCGTCCAGATCCGAGTCAAAGCCGTGGTGTTCTGGGTCACCGTTGAAGGGGTCAAAAGTGGCTCCATTCAAACCACGGACCAAGTCGATCATCGACAGGTCGGAGAACGTGTACCGGGACTCCACAGAGCCTGCGGAGCCTCTGCTGTTTCGAAAAGACAACTCGAGCATAGTAGGGCCTAGCGAGAAAGGTGTAGGAGGAGAGATATTTGTGGGCGGAATTGGGTGCAAAATGCGACTCCACCGGTTGCGTGTGTGCAGGTGCCCACTGCAGCCAGCCTTTGATACAAACACCAATATTCCCCAAAAAGCTGGGGAATTTGGTATTTGGAAATGAGAAGAGTCGACTTGATCTTAAATCTTTAAGATATTACAAATTTGAGGTTTACTGGGTTTTTAGTGTTGAAAGCAGGGACTTACGCCTAATGGTATAGTATGGGTATCGCACTACCCAGAGGAAAATACTCATGTCTAGACTTTTAGGAAAGCACTACATTTATTGGTTGGTTATTGTAGTGTGAGAATTATTTTGAAGTATAGGAATGGGGCTGTACGGTTAAGAAGGCGAAGAATGGGACTGTACTGTAATAAGGGGAATGGTTATGAGCCAGGACACTCGAGTCTGATACTAATACTGACAGACTCTTCAACTTTAGTGAAGACTGATTGAATACAATATTTTGATTACTGTGGAGCTTAATACCTACTAGCCATACTAATTCTAAATACACTCCTCTGACTACACTAACTGAAAACTACTGACTGAATACTACTGACTCCTTTTCTCTGGTGAGAATGACTGACTACACTACTGACCATCTCTCTTATCTAGATTACAGACGACCACACTAGTAGTGAGCAAAGTTAAGTTTACCAACAATTACTACACTACCGAAATATGACTGACTTCTGACTGCTATTACTGACTGCTATTACTGATTCTGGCCTGACCTGACTATAGGTCTATGCCTATGATTACACGAAGGACTAAAACAGTCGCATCCAAAGTACCACTCAAAAACAGTGTTCAAAGTAGTCATTAATTAGTACTACTAATACTTTAGAACACTAATCAATCTTCAGGCAGAGAGGCTTCATAATATCCTAAATAGGTAGGGCAATATCTACGGCGGATCTGACAGACATAGAAAAAAATTACTATGGTTCTAGAAGACAGTATAGTGTAGTATAGACTAGAGTAGACTATAGAATATTACAGTATGAGAAGTAGAAGGTGGAGAAAGTAGAAGTGGTGTTATAGTATAGTTGAGTCGGAATAGTACAATAGTGTGATGAGACTGTGCAATAGCCTTAATATGTAGTACACAAAAACTATAAAAAGAGAGCATACTGTAGTATAGCATAGCATAGTATAGCATAGTATAGTACAGTATAGGTTCCTTGATACATTTATGCCTCATTAATACTATGTTTGTTGATCGAGCGGCTTATATAACTTTGAGAGAAACGGGGCATTCGAAAAACGCACCACTAGAACAATAGTAAGGCTTGTTCTAGTGTATTACTGCGTTTGAAATGGCCATTGTTACGATCGGATACCGAGTAGATTCATGATATGTCTATATAAAGGGCCCTGCCTATGGTGGATCTAACAGTATAGTATAGTATAGTATAGTATAGTATAGTATAGTATAGTATAGTATAGTATAGTATAGTATAGTATAGTATAATGTGGCTGGATTTTAGTAAGGAGCAAATATGTAGTAGCTGGTAGTTGAATACTAGTCAACATTTATGAGCTGGTAGGTAGTAGGAGTAAATAGTAGTTCATTACAAATTAAGGAATTATGAGTCTAATTTTTAGTAGTATACTATTGGTATATATAAGGGTAAAGAGTAGACTACAGGTAAAGACTAGGATGTAGACTAGGGTATAGAAAAAGATAATATTAGCATATATGCTAAGTTATAGACTAGACCAGACTAGTAAGGTTGGATAGAGTAGAAGTATAATATAAGGACAGTCACTAGTATTTGTCACTAATATCTCAATATTATTGATATCTTAAGCCAGTTTCTATCTTTGGTATTTCACTCATCTTAACCCTTTCACTAACAATAGAGTATTAATTTAAAATTTACTAACCCTTCAACATTTAATATTGGTTGCATTTAATATTGGTTTTATTTAATATTGGTTGCATTTAATATTAGTTTTATTTAATATTGGTTTTACTTAATATTGGTTTTATTTAATATTGGTTGCATTTAATATTAGTTTTATTTAATATTGGTTTTATTTAATATTGGTTGATAATGGATCATTCATCTCTTTAATCCGCACTTTCACTCTTTTAAATCGTTTAGCTTTACTAACATAAATCTGTTAGATCCACCATAGGTAGGACCCTGCCTATAGAGGTATCATGAAGCCTCTCAGTCCGATTGTTACAATGGCCATTGCAAACACCGTTTCACGACAATCAGCCATCGAAGCACAAAGTGCTATGATAACCTTTTTGAATATTCTGGAACAATCCTTACCATTGTACTAGTGGAGAGTTTTTCGATGATACGTTTCTCTCAAAGTTATTTAAGCCGCTTCGGTTCCTCTCTTTGAGGAACCATCAATGAACATAGTTTTAGGTAGGCATAAATGTATTGTAGAACGTAACAAAATCTTTATTATTTATTTTAGTTGATACATTCTCTATAATGATCGTATATCTACAAATTTGTTAGATTCCTGTTGGCACATTTGAGACCTACCCGTTACTATATTTGTTAGTTAGTCCTTTCCCAGAGGGCAGAATCGGGCCTCGAAGAACCAGGGCGACTTAGATAGTGTGGTTTGAGAGGTATCTGCGTGAGTGCCAGGTGGCTCTTTAGCTTAGGTGATTACCTATACTCAAAGGGAATATTCACTAACAAAGGGTGACGGCTTGCCAACCTATCGGTAATAGTAGGCTTAAATACTGGTGAAAGACCTATCTCAGATCTAAGCGTATACAAGTGTTAGAGCTGGTATGGGTAGATACCCTCCCCCTAGAGGTATTTTCCTAAGTGTAC
This sequence comes from Metschnikowia santaceciliae, assembly GCA_002374485.1. NCBI lineage: Eukaryota > Fungi > Ascomycota > Pichiomycetes > Serinales > Metschnikowiaceae > Metschnikowia > Metschnikowia santaceciliae. The sequence goes on from NKZN01001826.1 coordinate 41,144, forward strand.
TTCCATGTCCCCACTTTATCCACAGACCCCAAAATGTAGAAAGCACTCAAAATAATGTGGAATGTATGGCATGTAGAATATATCACCAGGTTTCAAGAGAGTTAGACAAATTACGTGTTCTTAGTAGCCAAGACTCTAGACCTGAATCTCCATTCAATAATGCCTGGAGTTTCTGTTGTCTGTTGTCTGTTGTCTGTTGTCTTGTTCCTGGTGCCTGGAGTGCCTGGAGTGCCTAGAGTATCTAGTGCTGCGTGAACTGTCTACTCTGAGGGTATTGATATTGAGACTCATTGCCTCACCGTATTTCTCTGGTTTACCTGGTTTGGGTTTTAAACAGCTAGGATTCCCATCCACCAATGAATAAAGATAACTTATTTCTTAACTTTACAACAGGAAGCAATAAGTATATAAGTACATAAGTGTTAGATTCTTGTTGTTACGTCAGGTACTCTGTTTAGTATGTTTTTTGGTTGATGATTCCACAGAAAGAGGAACCTGAGCTATTTAAGTATTTGACAACGGCGTCGCATAGTCAACAGGTGTTGCTAGGTGCAAAGTGGGGAAACTCTCTACATTCCATCCTGGAACCTCGGGTTTATCTCATTCCCTCCTGGTACCTTATGCAATGATGGTGGGGTGTGGCACAGTGGAATGGCTATTGTTAGAATTAAACAGCGTAGGCTTAAAATACTGAAATAGCTAGAGCACTACCGAAGGTGGAACTAACAATAAGTATATAAGTATATAAGTATATAAGTATATAAGTATATAAGTATATAAGTATATAAGTATATAAGTATATAAGTATATAAGTATATAAGTATAGACCCACCATGGGTAGTAAATTATCTATGTGGATGTTAAAACCTGGTGCTAGTCAATCAGAGGTTGATGGGCCTCTTTAGCCCTCATTAAGATCTCTATTGCTCTATGCTGGGCTATTGTGTAAGGAATCATCGGCAAATGAACATAGTAAACAGAATACTTGACGTAACCAAATCTCACAGTCATAGTGTACTCTATACTGGAACCAGTACTCTTCATACCGTGGTGTAAATAATACCATATCATTCACTGAACCGTACTGAATCGTTTGATTTACATCCAAACTATATTCAACCCTTCTTTCAAGACTTTGTGCTAGTGTAGCGTATGAGTATCGACTAAGTACTGATACTAAGCACTGTAGAGTAACTTGAGGAATCTCTGATAACAACCTGGTAAAATATTAATACACGGAAAGACTGCATATAAGAAACTCATCAGAACAAAAGCTCTAGCACCAACTACTTATACTACAAAGCTTTTTCAATTCCAAGATATTGTTGGTACTGGTCAATTCCAAGTTGTGTCCTGCACAGATTGTGTGGTGTACCGGTGTCTCGCATATTATGGCGCGGTCAACACGTCACCTCTACTTCGACAGTTCCATCACCATAGCTCCAACGCACCTCCCTAAAAGCTACGACTCAAAATGGAATTCGATTTAAGATATGACGCCAAGATCAAAGGCATGAGTCTCAAAGACACACCCACCCCCTTGGACCCCAAACTCCAGCTTGAGCTAGTCCAGTTGAATACGTTGATCACCGAGATGATTGGCCTCAATGAGCAGCATCCGCCCAGACCGTCCCCTGAAAACTTCAACAAAGATTTGACCAAGATGATCCGCAAGCTTCATGATGGTGGATTGCAATCTTTCAAGCAAGGAAAGTTTGCTGATTCAGCCAAGCAGTTTACTATTGCCTTAGAGGTGGTCAACCGCAGAAACAAGTTCGAGGCGTTCCAGGGCACGCTCCAGGAACTCAATTTCTTACTCATGAACCGCGCGGACGCCTACTTGAAGTGCAATGAGTACTTGAAGGCCTTCAACGATGCCGATATGCTTCTCAACATGAACTTGTGTACACCTGAGAACTTTTTGAGACGTGGTGTGGCCAACTACTTCTTGACCAACTACGAGGAGGCTCGTGCTGACTTCCAGAGGGGATTGGCTTTTGACGAAGATAATACGCGCTTGAAACATGAGTTGAACAATTGTTTGGACAAGATCTTGGAGGAGAACGGCGATATGTTGTGAAGAGTTGATTTGATGAGGGGCGTAACACGGATGGGTAGTGAGACTGATAGATGATTATTTGGGATGGTCAAGCCAGACTTTTGCGTTCATCTCAGAGTATTTGGGAGACGTTTGAGATATCAATCTGAAGCTGTATGTGTGGACGAAATGGAACACATTTAGACCATGTCACTCGAAGATGCGAAAATGCGAAAATGGTTTCGAGAATTTTGGCAAAGATACCCTCATTGGAGAAATGTGCCAACCAGTTTAGTCTGAGGTCACGGTGAAAGCGGAATTTTTCGCTTGTCAGGGGCTTTTCCGAGACACAAGGAAGTCTTGATCCAATGAGTGAAATTTATTGGAGCCAAGCACCAGCTGAGTTTCTATCACGCAAAGTCTCTATTTACAGTGCCTATTTTCAGTCCTAGCTATTCACAGTCGTTAAGAGAGCCGGTAATTTCATTCCATTGAGATTTATACGTTACGTTGGACCATGATAGATCAAGAATATGCGATTGATTTTTCAGTTATAAGCTGAGTGCCTGGGTTACCGATTGAAGGTTATCAATGCAAACCGACTCTGCGAAATCAGGTCAAGCAGAAAAGAACAAGAATAAAGGATAACTAGTAAGGAAAGATGAAGAAGAAGAGGAAGGAAAATAATGAAATACTCTTTAAGAATATCACTCACCTATGTGTATCTCAGGAAGGTAGTAGGAAAGTACATAAGTGGAGTCCAGTACCAATAATATACTAGTAAAAAAAGATTGCAGCACCACAATTTCACACATGGTCTCCCACTGCATTACTCACTGTGGCCCTAAGTGGCTTAACTAACGTTGATCGGACGGGAAACAGTGTGTTCCACTTGGTATGGCCGCAACCGAAAGTAAATTTTTGAGGATATTCACATCATACATTATACTACAGTATAGTCTGGTATAGCAAAATGTATTAGAGTGTATTCTATAGTTTGTGTTGAAGTCTTTACTTTATAGTGTCCTGTAGTATAGTAGAGCCAGTAGAGTATAGTCAACTACAACCAAATGTATAACAATGTAGTGGGTTTAGTGTGGTGTTTAGTTTACTAGTGCAGTATAGTATAGTATAGTATAGTATAGTATAGTATTTCCTTGGAGTGTCCAGTTTAGTGACGCCTAGTCTGTAGACTGGTCTAGTATCATAGCTAGTAGTTCCCAGTATAATTTGTTTCGTGACTAGTGTTTTCGGGTGTATTCTACTATAATCTATTATATTCTGGTATTTCTAAATTAGTAGAGTATAATACAGTGTATTCTATTATAGCGAAGAGTAGGGTGTTCAGGACAGTGTAGTCTGTAGTTTAGTAGTACACTAGGATATTGTATAGTGTTAGATTCACCATAGTCAGGGCCTGTTAGATAAACCATAATCAGGGCCCGGTCTATAGAGGTATTATCAACCTTACTCTGTCCGATCATAATAATGGCTATTGCAAACGCCATGTCAATATTCTAGAAAAACCCTTACCATTGTTCTAATGGAAAGTTTGTCAGATGCCACGTATCTCTCAAAGTTATATAAGCCGCTCCGGTTCCTCTCCTTGAGGAACTATCAACTAGCATAGTATTATTAAGTCATAAATGTATCGAAGAACATAACATATAGTGTAGTGTAGTGTAATATACATAGTATCTAGAGAGTAGTACCCAGAAAGTTTTTGAGGGTAGTACTTGTTTGGTATGGATCATAATACGTTGGAGCATATAATTGGGGTTGTACCGCTGACTGATGAAGTGGAAATAGGGTGTAGTATGGTAGGGGTTTGTAACTCTAGAAGCATAATATAGTGTCATTTAGTAGCATAGTAAAGTGCAACATGGTAGCATGGTAGTATAGTAGTACAGTCTATAGAAGTACAGTCTATAGTGAAACAGTGTACAGTGTGTAGTGTACAGTGTGTAGTAGCACATTATAAAGTAGTACGGTCCAGTATAGTTTATATGGTACTACGAATCTACTTTAGGTGTACATTTGTACCAGCCATAGATAGTGTGATATCTAGTTAGACCTACTATAGCCAGTAAGACAAAGACTACATACTAAAAGCTCATGTTGCAGTGTTAAAATAGCATGGAATAGTCGTGAAGTAGAGTGTAGTATAGTATATTATATTACTGTGTAGTAGTAGAGTAGAGTTTAGTATAGTATAGTATAGTATAGTATAGTATAGTATAGTATAGTAGTATAGTATAGTATAGTATAGTATAGTAGTATAGTATAGTATAGTATAGTATAGTATAGTAGTATAGTATAGTATAGTATAGTATAGTATAGTAGTATAGTATAGTATAGTACTATAGTATAGTATAGTAGTATAGTATAGTATAGTAGTATAGTATAGTATAGTAGTATAGTATAGTATAGTATAGTATAGTAGTATAGTATAGTATAGTATAGTATAGTATAGTATAGTATAGTAGTATAGTATAGTATAGTATAGTATTAGTGTATATTATGGGATAGTCAATTACCATATAGTGTTAGATTCTTGTTGTAACGTTACGTACTAAATTATCTGTATTCGTTGATGATTCCTCGAAGGGAGAAATCTGAGCTACTTATATAACTTTTCAAGAGAAGAGATCGCTGTGGAACAACTCCTTAGCGATCATTGATATACTCATTTAAGGTCATCCTAACACTCCTTACAATAAAGGCTTAGTGAAAGGCTGAGTGGAGGCTGCAGAACAATGGTTATTGTATCAGGCCGAGAGGTTTCATAATATCTCCATATGTAAACCCGTACACCCCTAAGATCACTACCTATGGTGGATCTGACATATAGTAGATTCTTGTGAAAACTCAAATTACCTAACTATATTCACTAGAGAACATAACAGTACATTATAATATATTATAGTATATTAAGGTACAGTAGTATATTAAGGTACAGTAGTACATTATGGTATAGTAGTACATTAAGGTACAGTAGTACATTATGGTATAGTAGTACATTATGGTATAGTAGTACATTATGGTATAGTAGTATGGTATAGTATATTAGGGTGCAATAGGGTATGTATATTAGGGTATAGTTTATAGTATATTAGGGAACAGGACGGCATAGTTCGGTATAGTATGGTATAGTAGTACATTACAGTATAGTACAGTATAGTAGTATAGAATAGTATATTAGGGTATAGTAGTGAGTAGAGAGAATATGGGGAAGCGCGCTAGGCTAGAAAACTAGACACATTAGACAGACTCGGCAGGCTAGACAGGCTGAGGCGCGCGGTATGGCGCGCTCGATCTACACTCTCACGCAGTACCTTCTACAAATACAATAGAACAGCGGAATCAAAGCTGGAACAGAGATCTGGAGATTCTAGTATCACATCCTGCGTATAGCTCCGGTTTATATATATAGCTGCATCTTCCCTGATCTGCTTCATTTCACCATCACCCCATCCTCCCCCAACTAAATCCCACATCTCAGTACATACCCACCATGCTGGTGCTACGAGGCCAGACTTTCATAGTGTTGTCGGATGACGAAGAAGATACGCGGCAACCAAGCCAGGAGGCCTTTTCCCGGGAAAAAAACGATGATTTTGGACAAACTATGGGTCAATACTTGGGTCAACATCTGGGTCAAGTAACGGTACAATCGTCCAAGTCCAACCAAATACATTCCCCAACGCAAGAGCACAATGCTCGTAACCCAGAATCCCAAGAACAGTACGAAACTCTTCAAAATTCTAATGGTGAAGATACCGGGTCTCAAAGACCCAAGATCCAGGCCCCAAACCTGCCTGTTGATGAGCATTCCATTACTGGGGCTGTGTCACGTGCACTCAATTCTTCGGACGACTCCATTGTGGTTATCAGTGATGACGAACACGGTGAACCACCCCGACGTCTGCGAAGGATAGCCACCAAAGCAAAGACTGTTATGGATTCAGATAGTGATGGGAATTTCATAGTGGAGTCTGATCCAGATGAAAATATTCATGCCTCGTCGAAACACGCCGAAAGTCCTTCCGCCACATCCAATCACACAGATCAAGATAACAGTCGTGCCATAGTCCCAAATTCCGTTCAACAAGAATCACAACCCCCTCAAAGTGTCCCTCGATCTGCTCTGCCGATGGAGGTGGATGATCCTATGGATGTGGACTCGGATGATGAGATTGCAGTTCTTTCCAAAGAAGAAGCAGAGCGAATTGGTACTTTTAAAAAGACTTCTTTCGAAGCAAACCCCCAGAGTTACTCGTCTGATCCTCCCTCATCTCACCCTGGCTTTAACCAGCCTGCTCCGGTCTACCATGCTGGAGAACACGCCAGTGCTGCACAGACGAACGAGTCCATAGCGCAAGACAGGTCCATTAGAAACTACTTTGAGCCTTTCTCGCTCCCCGAGCTCCAACAACATGAAAATAATCTTGGGAGACAATTATCGGGACTCACGGCCGCTCGGGACCTGGTTCTAAATGAGATCACGAAACTACGCAACCAATTGCTGAAATTGGACTCGGAAAACTACACTGAGCGGAACCAATTAATGAGAGCGATCAGCGAAAATCTCGACCAAGCCGAAGACACCATCCAGAGGTCCAAGAAGGTGCGGAAATACATGTCCATTTTGGCTAGTGTCAAGGATATCAAGATGTATCCGCAGAAATACACTCCTCAGGGCTATGACTATGCCAGTATTGGTGTCAATCAGGCCCCTTATGCCCAGATTCCGGGTGCTTTTCCTGGACAAGGCTCTTTCTATAGCCAAGGAACTGCTTCTGGGCCATTTAACCAATATGCACAAGGAGTGGCTTATGGCCAAGAATATGCGCAGAATATTTACAATCCAGGAATGGGTGTTTATGGACAGACTGGCCAGAACCTTAACCCGTACATGAACGTGAGCGCTCCTAACGCGGACCAAGTGCATCTCGAGCAGCTTTTCAACGATATCTACAAAGAGGAAGATGTCAAAGGTATGGCACCCACTCCTGACACTCTCCTGTGTCAGCTTTTCGACCATCAAAGACAAGGTCTTAACTGGCTTCTCAAAAAAGAACAGTCCAAATCCGGATGCATTCTTGCAGACGATATGGGATTGGGAAAAACAGTGCAAACCATAGCACTCATCGAGTCCAATAAATCCAATGAGGAGTCGTGCAAAACAACGCTTATTGTGGGCCCTGTTTCCTTATTGAGACAATGGGATGCAGAAATCCGGAAGAAAATCAAACTGAAACACGCTTTGAAGGTGTTCTCGTTCATCGGAAAGGACAGAAAACGCAACAACACTTTCCACAGGCTCAAACGCTATGACGTGGTGTTGGTGTCGTACTCAACTTTAGCGTCTGAATTCAAGCAGCATTTTGCCCAGGCTCTTGAAGAGGCACAGGTGACCAAGCACCAGAACTTGCTTCCAGATTTGAATAGTGGTGCACGCACGTACAAATCACCATTTTACTCGAAAGAGTCTGTCTTTTTCCGGATCGTTTTGGATGAAGCACAATCTATTAAAAATAAGTTATCGTTGACGTCCAAATCCGTGGCCTGTCTTAAAGGTGTGCATCGATTGTGTTTGACTGGTACTCCTATGCAGAACAACGTGGAGGAACTCTACCCTATTCTCCGTTTTCTCCGCTCCAAGCCTTACGATGATGAGAAAAAGTTCAAAATGGACATCCTGGTGCCTCTCAAAAGCAACAACGAAGACGTTGATGATTACGAAATCAACCAGCTGATGCGGAAGCTCCGGGCAGTTTTGCTGGCAATCATGCTTCGGCGCACCAAGAACTCCAAGGTCGACGGAAAGCCCTTGTTGCAGCTTCCCGAAAAGGAAGTGGAGCTTGTGTATGTGACGATGGAGAGTGAAGAGAAGACTTTTTACAGCAATTTGGAGCAAGGAATTCAAAATGAGGCACGAAAATTGATGGAAACTTCCGCTCTGTCGGGAAATTTCTTGGTTTTGCTTCTTCGGCTTCGTCAGGCTTGTATCCACCAGATCTTGGTGCAGGTTGGCGAGTTCAACCATGACGAAAGGCGAAAAGCTGTAGATTGGGACCGTATGTACGACTTGATTAAGACTATGGGTCTGCAAGCCAAGAGAAATGTTGGTTCTGTTTTGGAAGGAACTCCAGGCAAATCGGAATCGCCTCAAATTACATCGGAAGAAGTGGTGGAAATCGTGGATGACGAAGCAGATCCTTTTGAAGGGAAACAAGCGCAACTCACGTGCCCAGTATGTTTGGATGTGGCAGGAGAAAGCTCCATTGTGGTATTCTCCGAATGTGGCCATACCATTTGTGATGGGTGTGTGGAGGACTTCTTTGCTCTGAGTGAAGATGACGGCCAGACGGCGCCATGTATGGTGTGCAAGACCAGAGTGCAGAGACTGGGAATGGTGGACTACTCTGTCTTTTCCAAAGTAGTGTACGAAGGTTGGGACTATAGCCGGATGTCACGGATGTACGACTCGTCCTCGGCTAAGAAGCTCACGGCCAGCCAGAAGTTTGCAGCCGTGTTAGGGCCAGATAAGAAGTTTAGCATGTCGGCCAAATTGGGCAAGGTAGTGGAGTTGGTGGAAAAGATCACCAGCGATACACCCGATGAGAAGATCATTGTGTTTTCGCATTTCGTCATCACGTTTGACTTGCTCCAGCTTCTTTTCGAGCGCAAGGGCATCAAGTACTTGCGGTACGATGGGTCGATGAATATCGACGAGAAGAATGCGGCCATCAGTAAGTTCTATGAGGGCTCTGCACGAGTGCTTTTAATTTCGCTCAAGGCCGGAAATGTGGGGTTGACCTTGACGTGTGCCAACCATGTGGTGTTGATGGACCCATTCTGGAACCCGTATGTGGAGGAACAGGCTATGGACAGAGCACACCGGCTTGGTCAGGAACGCCCGGTCAAGGTGTACCGGTTGCTCATCAAGAACAGTGTGGAGGATAGAATCACTGACTTGCAGAAGCGAAAGAAGGAGTTGATTGGGTCTGCCATGGACGAAAATGCCTTGAAGAGCAGCAGTTCCTTGGGAAGAAAGGAGCTTGGCTACTTGTTTGGCTTGAACTCTTTGCAGTGATCCGCTCCATATATTTGAGAGTGTGGATTCTAACGTTTATGAACACTGATTCACTTCCAACCAGGTCTTCCTTCATGACTATCTAATGGCTATCTTCGACTAATCATCTTACTATGTTAATTTTGTATCAAGTATCGTTAATGGGGCTTAATAAATGGGAACTACATCAGTCTCACAGATCAAAAGAGATCAAAAGTCAATGCTAATTGCACTTTATGTTGATTTTAGTGTCTGGAAACAACATTAAACATATGTCCAAAAGATCAAGCCGTTTCCTTTGATTAGTATAGACTATTGGTAGTGTCTCTGTACTCACATGTATCCTGTGGCTGGTTTAGTGTAGGTTTCTAGTATATTTATTAGAGCTGGACTTACTATAGAGCCGTGATGTATCATATAAATAGATACGAATGTGTAGGTGAAGATCTACCAGTACAATAGTAGTTAGTACTAATTAGAGGTGAAGATCCACCAGTATAATGGTAGTTAGTGCTAATTACAGGTGCGGTTAGTGCAGCTAGTAGTATGAGGAAAACTAGAGTAGAAGAGTAGTAGAAGTGGGTCAATGGGAGAAAGGGTAGTAGAAGTAGTTCAATGGTAGAGTGGAGTAGCAGAGTAGTAGTAGTGCAATGTATAGTAAGACAAGAACTCCTTAAACATTTATGTTATGGTAGGTAATAGACATACAAAAGTACACTTAAGAGATCTTTGATATCTAAATATGGGATACCACGTTGTCTAGAGTGTTAATTCCTGTTGACTCCAAGAAATTAGTTAGGTGTTGGACCTAAATGGAGATGGTTTCTGTGAGGGAAGAGAATACAGTTCACTTGTTGAATTATTTTTATATGCTGCAACCACATCTTACTTAAGATCTCAGAAGGAAACAGATGAGTGTATCTAAACCGGTACTGCGATTCCTTTGTTTTTTTTGTTGTTGTTTTGTTTTTTGTTTTGGCTCTGGGACTGCTTTAAATGTCCATGAATTATTGATGGTCACACCGGTCACTTATATAACTGATGATAGTCGTTGGTTGTGTATCTGCAGGAATTCCACCTAAACTGGTGTACATGTACCTGTGTGAAGGTATGTATCTACGGTAGTAGATATATCACTATAGAGATCTAGAGTAGTTCTAGTTTGAGATGGTGGCCGTTCTGGGGCCTAGTATGAATTGTGCACAAGTATTTCCAGTATGGTACTCCTCTCCATTGCAGCTACTTATACAATAGTCCACTTTTGGTCTATGATATAATCTGTGACACTTGAATCTGCCATCCAATTCCAGTAGACAATAGTAAGGTAATAATATCGCAGAGTATCGTAGAGAGACTGTTAGATCCTCTATAGGCAGGGCTCTACCCATAGAGGTATAATGAAACCTGACCATCCGACCCTAACAATATCACGAGTCTGAGTGAAAGCATACATTGACGTGAGGTTTGCTTCTGAAACAAATGAAAAAAGCTCATCTGTCACTGGACTTAATATCATGTATGGAGACTCTCCAATTCTGAGTGAATCCAAATAACAAAAGTAGTAGCTATTTCCACTCTAATTATTCATGACATGTTTTTACCACTTTCATATACTGAGCATAGTGATAATGTGAATATGAATTTTCTTTTAAACGAGAATAATCTATCAGGTCTTTAGGGCAATACGAACCCTTATATTCCTGAGTTTTTGACCATCTGAACTTCTCCACCAGCAATAGAGACAAAGACGGAAAGATTCATCTAGAAAAGGGTTGCATTTGGTTAGTCATGGATGAGATATTCTCCTGATCAACAAGCAAGTGAGTAGTAATCACCATTATTTTTTCTTTTTTTCATCGATTGTCTCTTTTCTTGCCTCTTTTTTTCTTTTTTTCTCCTCTTTTGACTCTTGTCCTTTTTCCTTTTTCACTATTTTGTTTTTTGTTCTTTGGTCATTCTTGGGGGTGCTGAGAAGACTAGGGGATATAACACATGGTAGTTGCTAGCACATAACCTCCTGTCAGTATTCCTAGAGAGTTCATTTTTAGAGTATTGAATAACCACGACAATATATCCTTTGATGGTGCTGATCAGGGCTTGCTTAATTATTACTCTAATGTTGAGCTCGATTGGGTGGTCCATCATTTGAGTGTTGGGAATACTTCCTCTATCGGCCTCCACAGTGTGGGACTCGAATTGGATCCAAATTTTGTTCTTGCACAATACCACTCCCAATGCCCACTATGAGTAATATCTTGCTTCCAACCACATTGGATCTGCCCTGAGTACGAATGAATGTGGAACGAATGGCCATGATCTTGCTGATGGTCCTGCCAGTGGTGCATACATCAAAAGTAGGACTTCCCCATACTACCACTCAAAGTTTCCTTATAAAGATGGATCAGATTTTGCTTCGTTTATTTGCTAAAATCTCTGTTCTTTTTTGTAGTGGGTGCTTTTGTTATTTTATAGTAGAAAATGGTGGTGGGAAGTGAGACCCTGAGGAATGCCTGTAGTTTATATATAGTTCGCACTCTATCACAATAGCTGCGAAATCTGGTATCAGAAAATCAATGATTCCGGTGTGCTGTTGATTCATTCGCTAACAATTCTTTTTTAAATTCTATATTTCTGGCATTACGAGCCCTTTGCACAAGCCCTTTGCTCCATGGAAATCTACTGCTGTATATATACACTTCCTAGCCGCACTTAACTCTACTGAGTATACTCATATATTTCTCCAACCACTGTCGAGAAATTCTCCAATTGGTGCCTGGTTAAGCTGAGAGATATGACTAATCTAGATCAAGATGGCTCTACATGAAATAATTGGCTGGTGTCAAATGAAATGGCTATACCATATTGGGATGACACCACCAAACCCATACAGACTAAGATCTTCCATTAGAGACAGGCAGTAGAAACGGGCACTCCCCCAGCCCAAATTCCCAGGACTCCAACCATAAATCCATACCTTTCTCACAATTCCAAAATTATGCCCGGAACTTCTTGACTTTGGAAAGATTACGAGACCAGTCGTCCTGAGAAACCAAGGGGTCCTGCACACAGAGCTCCCACGCCAAGATCGGTTCAAAGTCAAACCCGTACTTTTCCAACGACTTGCAGAGGTAGATCAGCTGTAAAAGCACTCCGTCTCGCTGGCCACGCATGTCATTTTCGTCATCGGCAGGAAACTCCGTGGGTAAATGGGCCTTCATTTCCTGCACCAAAAGCTCCACCAAGTTCCGTAGATACAGGTGGATGAGCAAGCGGTCGGACTTGGCGGCCTCGGAATCCACCCCAGACGACCGGAATATCGCATAGTATAAGGAAAGCGAGTTGAAGAGGTACTCCCGGTATACCTCGATGTACCGCTTCAAATATGTGAGTTTCTTGAGCTTCAAGAGTGGCTTCAAGTTGTTTGTTTCTGCCGTTATGAACCGGAACCGGGAGTTAAGGTAGAGGATCTGGAGGGACCTCTCGCGGACTGCAGGCAGGTACGCTGCCTCGGAGCCAAGGTCCACCAAATCGGGCCGGTTCAAGATCTGGAAGATTTTGAGGATATTCGAATGCTTCAAGTTGGTGTTTAAAAGCTTCACTAGCCCTCGGAACATGAGCTGGAGCTCCCCACGGACCCGGCGCTCTATCTGCAGGAACGTTGTTTGATGGGGAAACTTGATACACAACATCTTGACAAGCGTATGAATTTCAAGTGCTTCCTGGTAGTTACCTTGGAGAACACAGATCTTACATAGCGTCGGGAGCTCTAGAACATCGAGAATGGCATCAATGCTGAAAAACATCTGGTCACGTGCGCGGTCACGTGTATCTCCTCTCCGGCCCCTGTTTCCTCCCAAACGCAATCCCAGAACCTGAGTCGAGATTTCGGCCAAGCGAACGCCCAAGTCGTTCGAAATATGGTCTGTGGCCGAGTTTAAGCTTTGGCTAGAGTCGATGACCATGTCTCTTTTGGAGTTTGCAAGTGCAGCAAGCTTCATATCGATCTGGCGCAGCCGCAGGTCCAACTCGGCAATCTCCTCTGTTATGGTGACCTTTCCTCCGGCAGCAGAATTGCTGGTGAAGGTTTCGGTGGATAGAAGTTGGTCATTGACGAATAAATCGGCAAAGTACTTGGACACGTCACGTGTGAGGTCAGCATTGGATTGTAGGTGGGCGAGGACGGAAGGTTCTAGACCGTCCTTGAGTGTTTCTATGATAAGATCAGACATGGGGGACGAAGTGTGGTTGTAGAGTGGAGGACGGGGATATACGAGAGTAGTGTGTTTCGAGGGTGTCAATTGAGGATGTGATTCGAGGGTATAGTTGAGAATAGTTAGTGAGACCGGTGCGTGCGAGTTCCGAGGGCTCTACACAAACCCCACCATTTATCCATAAAAACAAGGTTTGGAGAGCTGATTTTGAGTACTGTAAATGTAGGTATCATTATGAAAGTATACTGAGAGTTTCGGACGATTTTGTGGTGTAGGAGAGGAGGGAGGGAGATGGGCCCTTGGATAAGCGGAGGTACGGGTGTTTCTATGAGGTTCGAGGTACTTTTTCTCCTTCTTTAGTGTATCACGTGTCCCACAGTCATGTGCCCCTCCCACTGGCGTATCCGCGCACTCAACTTCCTCTCCTCCCCTAAACACTACTCACCAATGGAGGGCTTGTTTTTCAACATCGACTACGGGTTCGTGGAGGGCGTCGTGCGCGGCTACAGAAACGGCCTCTTGACGGGAAACCAGTATGCTAACTTGTCCCAGTGTGATACGCTCCAGGACTTGAAGTTGCAGTTATCAGCTACCGACTACGGTAACTTCTTGTCTTCGCAGGGCGGAAACTTGTCTACGTCCATTATCCAGGACAGGCTTTCCAAGCGGTTGTACTCGGAGTTCCAGTACTTGCGCAGCCAGGCTTCGGGCAAGTTGGCCAAATTTTTGGACTACATTTCTTATGGCTACATGATTGACAACGTATCGTTGATGATTACGGGGAGCTTGCACGACCGCGACTTGGCGGACATTTTGCCCAAGTGCCACCCCCTCGGCTGGTTCGATACTTTGCCCACGTTGTCTACGGCCACAGACATCGATACCTTGTACAATGTTGTGTTGGTGGATACTCCATTGGCTCCATTCTTCAAGGACTGCCTTTCACTTAAGGACTTGGACGACTTGAACATTGAAATCATCCGGAACAAGCTCTACAAAAACTACTTGGAAGCATTCATTGGATTTGTGGAGAAGGAGTTCACGGGACCCGACTTGGAGATCATGACCAAGTTGTTGAACTTCGAGGCTGACAAGCGTGTTATTAACATTGCGCTCAACTCTTTGAATAACGACGAATTATCGGCTGAAGATAAACTTGCATTATTCCCTGAGTTTGGCCAGTTATATCCCGTGTACCACCGTGACTTGGCGGAGGCCGAGGAGGTGGAGCAGATCAAGGGCGTGGTGGAGTCCGTGGGCGAGTTCAGCGACATCTTCAGCGACTCGCAGGGCAGCGGGCAGAAAAACATCGAGGACTGGTTCTACTTGTTGGAGATGAAATACAACAAAAATGCCTTCACGCAGCAGTTCACATTGTCCAGTGTGTGGGCATGGTTGCGGTCCAAGGAGCAGGAGGTAAGAAACATCACGTGGATCGCCGAATGCATTGCCCAGAACCAGAAGAACAGAATCGACAATTACATTTCCGTCTACTAGTTCCCGGAGAATACGCCATGAATGGTGATAGACGTCCTAATAGCAGCTTATACGTGAGCATAAAAAATCTTCGAATACACGTTGAATAAATCAGAAAAGACAGAACTACAGGACCCACACTGTAGTAGTGTACTACATTCGTTCTATTCCTCTTCCACTCTTTTTATCCTACATCTCTAAACTTAGTAACATTCATCACTAGTGTAACTTCAACCCGTTACCCACAACTACTTCTGTGTATGTCAACATCTACATACACGTCTACTTTTATTTTCATGCATATAGGTCGTTTCAGGCTTACGTTTTGGGTTTGCCCTTGCTTCATATGTACGTATGTTTCAGTTTAGCCTTATGTTCAGGTTGTTTCAGATCTGTAGGTTTGCATTCAGGCATGCATTCTCGGGGAGTGTGTACCGGGCTAGTCTATATAAGTAGCGNCTCGGGGAGTGTGTACCGGGCTAGTCTATATAAGTAGCGCGATTCCCCCGTGAAAATAGCAGCCAAAATTTGAAAGGTACTAGTGACCAGCATGTGACAGCAGATTGAAAATAATTTTCATGGGATATTAAGGGATCAAATTTGACTTCTCTATTAATATCTTTCTGTCTGTTATATCTTTCTGTCTATTTCTATACAAACTGACGTGGAGCTTACAAGATGCAAGGTGGGTTGTATATTTTACATGCCTATTACTACAAATTACTTCACTATACATGCTGATATGCTTTGGTGATTGCTTCGTGTTTTGTAAATCCCTTGAAGCAATATGTGTAACATATTTACATTGAATCTTAATGAATAAGATTGGTTGTTACTATACAATACCTCTGAATCCAGCAACTCCGTGTCGCATAGATGGATGTGTTTATTGAGCGGCCCGTGGATTAACCATTAGCCATGGTGAAATTTCCAGTGGATGGATCTATTAGATACATGATCCTTATGGTCTCATTAAGATATATAACCACTTCAGGAGAAGTTGACAAAGAATCAGAGGAGTACTGGTAACTATATTAGTATTACCAGTACGAGAAGCTTTGGTGGATCTGGTTCTGGGGCATCTTGATAAACCTCTCTCAGTGTCTCTGATAAGGTTGCTAAAACACGAAGTGGTGGTGATTTCACTGAAACTAGCATTAGAATTTTGAAGAAGTTAGCCGAGGTCAGTGGACGACAAGCTTGTATGTTTTTTAGAGCAGACCTATTAACGATTTCGGTCCTACATCTCAATTGGGATTTTCACAGTTGACCAAACTATTAATGAAACCCCTAGACAATGTGAGAGGGGTACAAATCCCAGGCAAGACCATTGAACTTTAAATCTAGCCGAAAGGGATATCTTGGTGTTGGACTTATCAAGAATCCGTTCAGTTCAGGACAAAAAATTACGATATTGAAGATCATGACAGGTACTTGATTGGTAAATTCACAAGAATAAGTCTTAAACGAGCTTGTGGATGAGACTCTGCTCAGACCAAATGAACCAAATGGTACTTTTGTTTAAGGCCATTTATGACCGACTGCTCAGTCTTGCGACCTCTAAAGCTTTAGTTCATTGGGTCGGTTTGTTTGTCTATTTTTTATTGGTACTACAAAAGATTTAACTTCATATCATATATTCAAGCAAGTTAAGTGCAAGTTAAGTGCAAGTTAAGAGCAGATGAAGAGCAAATTTAAGAGATAGTTATGGAGCTATTTCGGCCAGGGAGTCAAAGAACGTTTCTTCCGTTCTCCCCGGTGGTTTTCTTTGAAGTGCCTCAAGTAGCATCCGAGAGGGTTCTTGACCAGAATCGATGACCAGCACTGAATTTCCACCACTTCAAAGCAGACCGGGCAAACAACCCCCTCATGGTTTCGTATCCTTGGCTGGGTCTTTCTATTTGCCAGAGGCTTCTTGGACACCTTGTATGTTCCACTAAATAATGGATCCGGTGTCAAGTAGTTGTCTGAGTAAATGCCATGCGTGTTGTTCATGTGATGTCCATATCTTGAAGTCTTCAATTCGAAGAAGCTGATTTCCTCACAGTATGCGCATAATGCGCTCCGGGTCTCGATCATTGGATGCTTCGTGTCAGGATTCAATTCCGTCCGGGTGAATTCCTGTTGGTATGGCTGGTTGGGGCCATAGGCTTCGTTCTTTTCGTACACCACATTGTCGTGAAGGTCTTGGAGTGCAGCCAAAGTGTTGCGCTGGTACTTGGTTCTTATGATGGGGCAGTCTCCCGATTCATTGAGACAGACGAGTTGGCTTTTGTACTGGTGGTTCTCTATATTGCTAGCAACGTTCTGGAACAGTGGTATTGTTATGACTTGATGGGGGACTTTGACTCCATCATAGTTGAAAGCTGACTTTAATTTTCTCAGTCTTTGGCCATTGGGAGTCTCAGGCGTCTCTGCCTGGACTGCAGTAGTCCTTGGTTGTTGGACTGAAGTAATTCTTGGTTCTTGGACTGTTACAGTCAGAGTCAGCAGTTCCTGAACTCTGGTAGTCAGAGTCAGTTCTTCCTGGATTGCTTGGTCCATTTTTTCTGTGATAAATTTGGTCAATTTAGGACTGAGGCCTGCTCGACGCCTTTTATGAGTTCCAGGGCTTTGCTTTGTTCTTGGTTTCCACACTTTGAACTTATCCAGGCGTCTTGGTTTAGCTTTAGAAGCTCTTCTTTTTCTTCCTGGCCTGCTAAGGGCCAGGCTAGTTTGGGTGGTCGCAGCACCTTCTTGAGCAATCACTGGGGCTACCGGCATCTGTTGTTGGATAGGCACATGAACGTGTGGTGTCTCTAGTGCCTGTGGTGCCTGTGGTGCTTGGAGTGATCTGAAATTTTGCTTTATTGCGAGCTCAAGGTCGTTAGCAACCTTTTCGAGTTCTTGGAGCTCAGTATCGACCAAGAAGTTTTCGGTTTTCCCTATTTGTTGCAGTTGGCTGTTTGCTGGAAGGTTGTTTTCCAATGGTCCTAGGTGGTTGGGGTGACCAAAGTAGGACCTGGGAATAAAGTCTCGCTGGCATGAGTCAATATTGACCATATTGCTTAGACTGGTAATCCCATTGGTAGGGATTTCGGTGGCTCTGGGAAGATCACTAAAGAGCTCATCTGGAAAAATGTCCATTGCTCCAAAGTTTGTTGCAGTAGCCATTGAGGAGTTTTGGGGGGTAAGGTTTGGTCGTCTCTGGATTGGAAGGAACAGAGCTGGTGCTTGATGGAGAGCTACAAGATAGCCTGCTCCCAGGCAGGTCTCCAGAACAATATTTTCAGGGAACCCGTTCAGCATTTGTCGAGCAAAACCCCAAGTGACGTTTGAAGGAATTGCTCTTCGGCTGTTTGAATAATCCTGGTACTGACCATTGCAAGCAATGGCATTGTTCAAGTAATGGTGGCTTTGCCGAGAGACTAATCCAGGCTGAGTAGCAGCAAAGGCGGTTCTGAATTGGCAAGGCATGTGGCCTTGGCTTTCTGGAAAACCTTGTACTGGGTGATCAACAGTATTCCAGAGACTAAGTCTTTCGAAGGGTGAGATGGAAGAGCCAAAGCCACAACTCGCGAAAGTAGGGACTGGTTGAACTGGTTGAACTGGCAGTGATGCAATATTGTGGACTGCATTTGCTGCTTGAGCAGTAAAGTTTTGGTCTGGTTGCCAATTTTTGTGGCTTTCTCTGAGGTGGAAAAAGCCAAGTTCTTGGGTTGGTTGAGGCCCAGAAGGAATGTGGATGTATTGAGGACCCTCATAAATCAAGGGAGCTTCAACTTTATTGTTGATTTGGTTGAGTACCGGCTGAACTGGAATTGGAGTGTATTCCACAGCATCATTGCGGCCCGGTTGTGGTGGGGTCTCGGAGGGTCTATCTGAAAAAGAAGTATAAACCGCAGAGTATGGTTGCAGTCCTGATGGGTGCAAAACGTGCGCACGTGAAAATGCATCTGCATCACACTCTTCCATTGCAGTGTCTGTGGCTCCAGCAACGTTGGAATCGGTGACGAATTGGATATCGGGCACATCCCAGCGGAGTTCCTCATAGCTGTCTTCGCAGTGCATTTCAGTAATGCTTTCTTTCCGGTTGAATATGCGTGCATAGCTGTTGGTCAGGTCCCTTGACATGCCACGTCCCATAAACAGGTTGGTCGAGGGTTTCCGAGGGGAGCTTTGGTTGAGATTTCCAGAGTCGTGGGCATTGCTGATTTCGTTTATGAAATTTTGGTAGTAGAGATCGGTGACCGACTCAGAAGCAGCATTATAATTCTCGTCGTCCGAGTTGTTTCCATCCACCACCGGATATCTGGCAGAGCGGTGAGGGTCCGTGTGCAGCATCTCATAGATCTGAGGCTCGCATTCGGGAGTCAGCTTAGGGTGTGGAGCAGCGTCCTTATGGGCCTTGATCTTGATACGAGCATCGGGCGAAGTCACGGGAGTGGGATCCAGGGAGGGTGAGGCACATAGGGAGTATGATTTGCTCTTGAGTCCACCGGATGTAAGGATCTGCTCAAGTTCCTGAACATTTCTGTTAACAGATCCAGGTCTTACCGGAGAATCCTGAAGATTGGAATGGGCGCTAGGAGGGTCCCAAGGCAGTGCAGAAGCAAATATGGCTCCATAATGCCTACTTTCCTCGTCGCACAGAGCAGAGATTCCAAGATGAGAGTTCATGCTCACTTGTGTTAGAAGATTCTTTTGAGAGGGCATGGAGTCTATGAGCTGGTCGAACTCGCCAAATTCTGAACCATCCACCATCATCGAATGAACACTCGAATGGTTGGTGAAATCCAAAATGTTGTTCAAAGTGTCCATTGCAAACGAACTGTCAGTTACCTTGGTGATATCTGCGCACATAGTGGGAGACGAGACAAAATTGCCAGGGTCAATTTCTGCTGACGAGCCGATATCGCCTAAGGGAGACAGTTTCATGGCTCCCCAGCCCAAGCGACTGACCTCGGAATGGTCAATGGGGTCTGGAACCGGATTGAATGGGATCCAAGCTACAGGATTCAGGATATTCAAGCCACGTATAGTCAGGCTTGGGGAGAAGTCCGTCTCCATTGGCGAACCGCAGTTGAAGATTTGGTCAACAAAGTCACGGCTGTTAGGAGCTTGCATAGCTAAGGAGCAAGAGTTTAGGGAAAGTCTGGGTTAGGAGGGGTTTGAAAAGCTAGAATTCTGAGAGAAGGGAGTCTGAGCGATAAAATCAAAGTGTCTAAGCCTTAAAGGTCTGAGTGTGAGTGTGAGTCAAAGTCTGGTGTTTTTAAGGTCTAGAGTCTGGGAGCTGATAACTTTAGTCAAGTTTGGAGAATTCTGGAGAGTTGGGTAGAGCTAGGTGGAGTTCAAAATGTCTGGGGAACAAAACGGATGAATTGGAGTAGATACAGTCTACAAAATCACAACTCCGTTCTGTTATTTGTGGAGCATAGGCATATTTTTTGGTGCCAAAAGGAACAAAAAAAAAAACTCACTTGACATATATGGGAATTCTGGCTTATCATACATCTTTCCTCCGTATGCCAGATTTGAGCCCAGACGAAATGGCCATAGGTGAATAGCTGTTGAGGGAAACAACATGGCTTAGCAAATGGACCAATAATTTTGGAATAATTACGATAAGCTGAAACTTGTTTTAATGCACAGCTTCTCGTGACCTGCAATGTTGATGGAGTCGCAGTGGAGGTAGATTTGTGACTTGTGGGACCTCGATTCAGGTCTGTGACCTGCGCATTTTCACCTAGAGTCCCAGGAGAGTCTCTAAATGTGTTACAATATTGAATCCAGAGAAATGAGGAATAAAACAAAAAAACAAAGGAATTGGTCTGGGCTTGGAAAACCCTGACTAGATAAACAGAGTGGGCTTTGGTTGGTTGGTTGGTTGGTTGCAAATTCCTGCACATAAGCTCTACTAGTACACCAGTATAAAGAGTTTCCGAACATGACTTAAGGTGAAGTTAGCGGTATGTGTTAGTGACACTAATATTTACACTATCGTTTTGTGAAGTGTAATGACATAGGAAAATTCGGAAAGCAATTCAACTGAATTGGACGATGATGATAATATTCCTGTATATAGGCTCTTGAATTTCAATAACCATTATCAGCTTAGGATTTCTGAGCAGCAGCAAACCATTAGGTGTCGAAATAGTAAACCGACCCATTAATTAACTCTTAGAGTAGAAGGGACTTAGGCTTATCTCGAGAACGTTCCGAACTGGCACTCTCAGAAAAGTCGTTCTTTAGTACTTGTGTAACTAGTTAAGTCTTGAAATCTGCAATTGAGTGAGGAATTATTAACTTCAGCTTCTCTTAGAAGTAAAAAAAATACTGTATCAGACTCTGGCCCTGCCAAGGAATATTCAACCATGACTTGAGTGGGGCCCTAAGATTCGTGGATCATAGTGCGAGAGCCAATCTAAGCTTACATCAGGATCTCTTAGGGGTGTACATTGGTTGGAAAAAATTAAGCTCAAGCTTGCCTTCCTCCTTATTGGAAGAAGCCGTAATATGCAGAAGATATTATACTAGATAGACTAGATAGTTGTGGTATAACAAGTACGTAGACTATGAGTTAGTAATCTAAATAATAAGCGAGGTAGTAGAGGAGAAATACTAGTGTAATGAATGGTCGAAAATCCTACATTAAACTAGAGCATAGAGCCGAAGAGCCAAAACCCTGCCTAAGATAGTAGATGATAATGTGGACTAGATTATACAACAGTATGGAGATTAGTGAATTATGGAGTGTATTTGTTAATTATTAGACTTACTATTGTTCGAGTATCTATTGAGTGCAGTCCACGGTGATTCTCTATCCTATGGGGAAAAACTC
>NKZN01001827.1:0-13323 GCA_002374485.1 Metschnikowia santaceciliae
TAAGTAGTACTAAGTAGTAGTAGTACTAAGTAGTACTAAGTAGTAGTAGTACTAAGTAGTACTAAGTAGTAGTAGTACTAAGTAGTAGTAGTAGGTTGAGTGAGTCTTGTCCAACTGCTATTAGATAAGCAGACATATTCACTTTATATCAATTGGATACAACTGACGGTTTGTCATCCAATCCTTGGAGCACATAAAGTAAACATGTTCACTCATACATCGGAAATGCCAAGTTCTAAAATCCTGACTCCGTTGAGTCGCTAGTATTCAGCAATGCAATCGAATGTCTTCACTTGCTTGCACGGAATACAACTTGCCGGCATGGCTCGCACTGCAACCCTTCCCCTAGGTCTAGGCACAACTCCGTCCTGGAAGTAAACTTGAAACCAGATATCTGCACTCTCTCCCCCTAGGTCTAGGTATAGCATTATCCTAGGGCTAAACTTGGAACAACACCGAGGAGTTGGTAAAGTGACACCAACGGCCCAAACTTTTGTCTGCTCACGGATGGCGGTATCCCACATTATGGCCATAACGGTTCCATTGCCTTCATTCCGCTTAGTCATTTCGATGCGAAACATGAGGGATAAGAAATACTTTCTCGATTCCTTGTTCATCACAGAGCTTCACACGCTGTTCATTTATGGTAGTACTAAGTAGTAGTACTAAGTAGTACTAAGTAGTAGTACTAAGTAGTACTAAGTAGTAGTACTAGTACTAGTGTAGGTTCGACTCCTACTAACCTTAATAAAGGGGAGAGATTCTAATGTTGGTAATTAGAGCTAAATTGTAACTTTAGTGCCGTAGTGCTGCGACTGTTCGATTCAGTCTCTCCTCAATAAGATAACTATAGTTCAAAGGTAGAACAATTGTATGTGGCGCAATTTATCTGAGTTCAATTCTCAGTAGTTATCCTTTGCTTAGGTAGTTCAATGGTTAGAACAGACAGACTCCTCATATGCGTCTAATATAGGTTCAATTCCTTTCTTAAGCTTATGTCGTATAAGCTAACCAGGCATAGCGTCCGTTTTGTAATCGGAAGGTGTGGGGTTCGATTCCTCAATACGATATTTATTGACTATATGATCTAATTGGTTATGATAATACTACTTCACAGTATTTATATGGGTTCGAATCCCATTGTGGTTAATTATTATAGACAACATAGAATTACTTGTACTAGTACTAGTAGTGTTGAGAGTTTCCATAGACTCTCTGGTAAGTTGGAATTATGACATTGGCCTCCAATAACTCTCTCTAGTACGGTGTTTCAGGGTTCATCTTAGGTCACTTATATTCTTCTCTAGACTAGATATCAGTGGACTGTTCTCATAATTGATGCCGCTCAAACCAGAGCGGGATCCTCTCTATATAGCCAATCCCGGGGACTCCCTCACCCGAAACCGGCGTCTGGTAAATGACTGTGCTTGATGAGTGTACGTCCTCATCGTGTGTATCTCTGAAACATGTGGGACCTTTCCACCTCATCTCAAGCCTGTGTGTTGTCGTTGGCCTGTGGGCAACTGTGAAATTTAAAGCTAACTCATATTTCCTGACTAGGGACTTCCTAATTGGACTCGATTTACTGATTTTTACAACAATAGCTAATCTCACCACCCCCTACTTTATGCTACTCACAGGTTGACACATGTCACATGTCCCACAAGTTCAACAAGTAGTAGTAGTAGTAAGTAGTAGTACTATTACTAAGTAGTAGTAGTATTACTAAGTAGTAGTGGAGTAGAGTAGTAGTAAGTAGTAGTATTAAGTAGTATTACTAAGTAGTAGTGGAGTAGAGTAGTAGTACTAGTAGTACTAAGTACTAGTAAGTACTAGTAAGTACTAGTAGTACTAAGTAGTAGTAGTACTAAGTAGTAGTAGTACTAAGTAGTAGTAGTACTAAGTAGTAGTAGTACTAAGTAGTAGTAGTACTAAGTAGTAGTAGTACTAAGTAGTAGTAGTACTAAGTAGTAGTAGTACTAAGTAGTAGTAGTACTAAGTAGTAGTAGTACTAAGTAGTAGTAGTACTAAGTAGTAGTAGTACTAAGTACTAGTACTAAGTACTAGTAGTACTTTGTTTTTCTTTTTGTTCTTCTTTAACAATGAAGATAGTCAGTCTTCATTGCATTCATTCAGTCAGTCAGTCGTCTTTGTCAGTCGTCTTTGTCAGTCCTCACTCAGTCGTCTTTGTCAGTCCTCACTCAGTAGTCATTGAGTAGGTCATAGTCATAGCCATCTCATTGTCTCCTCACACCAGAGACTCGTAGATATGTCTCACGAATCTCAGACTCACCTCGCCAAAAGTGAGCTGCAACAGCTGACGTGATTTGCTCACCACTTTGTAGAGAGCCCTGATCCGGTCCAATTTTTGCAGCAAGACATCGTAAGCGCTTAAGTGGATGCACTCTTCGAAAAAGTCACTCTGGTTCTCAATACTAGCGCAGCCAATCACCTTCTCCAATTTTTTGAGGGTGAGGGGCTTCTTGCCTAGCTCTTTCACCCAAAGCTGATGGAACTGGTACATGTACTGCTCCTTAAGTTCACAAGCCTCTGTGTGGCCGCGAATTACATTCGCCAAACTCACAGTAAAGCCAGCTTTAATTTTTTCAAGGCTGCTCTTAGCACTCTGATCCATTTCCTCCATTGCTTCCAAGTCCTCCATTATTGCGCAGAGTCTGTGCTCGTAGTCATCAAAGTGCGCGTCACTGTTGCCAATGTTGGCCATGTCAGTGCACACTTTCACAAAGACTAGTAGTACTAGTAGTAGAGTACTAGTACTAGTAGAGTAGTAGTACTAAGTAGTAGTAGAGTACTAGTAGAGTACTAGTACTAGTAGTACTAGTAGTAGAGTACTAGTACTAGTAGTACTAGTAGTAGAGTAGTAGTACTAGTAGTAGAGTAGTAGTACTAGTAGTAGAGTAGTAGTAGAGTAGTAGTACTAGTAGTAGAGTAGTAGTACTAGTAGTAGAGTAGTAGTACTAGTAGTAGAGTAGTAGTACTAGTAGTACTAGTAGTAGAGTAGTAGTACTAGTAGTACTAGTAGTAGAGTAGTAGAGTAGTACTAGTAGTACTAGTAGTACTAGTAGTAGAGTAGTAGAGTAGTACTAGTAGTAGAGTAGTAGAGTAGTAGAGTACAGGAGTGGAAGAGTGATGGACTATGATTTCAAGTATAAAGTATAATCCAATAGAGTAGTGTAGTGTTTGATCCACCTTCGGTAGTGCTCTAGTATTCAGTATTTGAAGCCTTCGTTGTCTAATCCTAATAATGGCCATTCTAAGCGTCACGAAACATGTAAGCAAGATATTTTACAATAGAGTTGTATGAAATAGAACTCTACACTGTAGAAAATACACAGGCAGTTATAGATTACGACGAATACTAGTAAGTAGAAGTAGTAAGTAGAAGTAGTAAGTAGAAGTAGAAGTAGAAGTAGTAAGTAGAAGTAGTAAGTAGGTAATTAATAGTTATAGTTACCGTTAGTTAGTAGTTAGTAGTCAGTAGTTATAGTTACAGTTAGCTAGAATTTAGTAGTCAGTAATACACTAATACACTAATGCAGTAAGTAGGTAGGAAGAAGTCAGTCAGTAGTCAGTAGTTATTAGTCAGTAGAAAGTAAAGAGTCATGAGTAGTCAGTTAGTACTAGGTTATTCAGTGTCAGTTAGTACTAGGTTATTCAGTGTCAGCAGTCAGTAGTAAATACTAAGTGTTCGAACCACCATATGCAGGGCCCTGCCTATGAAGGGATCATGAAGCCTCTCAGTCCGGTTGTTACAATGGTGATCCGGCGTTTCGTGCATAGATGGCTCCTTTCGAATATTCCAGAACATTCCTTACCATTGCTCCGGTGGAGAGTCTTCCGGTTCCCCGTTTCTCTCAAAGTATATAAGCCACCTCGGTTCCTCTCTTTGAGGAACCATCAACGGATACAAGTTTAGGCAATAAATGTATTAAAGAACATAACACCATTCTTCTTATGTGACTAATGAAGTAGTGGTTATTGAAAGTTAATATATATTCAGAATATGACTAATTGAGTTGATTTATGAATGAACAAGGTTCTGATTTATTGAAGAGAGAGACTCGTCCATTAGTCCAAATATTGTTGTTCCTCTAAAATACCGAAGTGCTCACCACAATGTTTATGCTTGAATTGAGCTATGAGAAAATATGGTGTGTTTGTATAGAGTGTCAATTTTTCCTAAAACAGTAACTCAAAAACAGTAACTCTTTTTAAACAGTAATTCTTGAAAATTTTAAATTATCAATTTATTGGTTAGTGAATTTATGGCGGTGTATGGGTACATGGTCAACCAACTAGTCTGTTTTATGTACCGCACTGACAAGTATGGACAGAACAATAAACTAGAGAACAAGCTAAAAAATACTTTTTTCCCTCCAACCAAAAAAAGAGCATCATCATCGTGTTCAGGAAAGCCTCTAGAACTTCCCATCCAATTTCTGGGTTGAAAGAGAGGACACACAAAAAGTTATGGAACTTTTTGGATTGTACTGCAGATAATCATAAATACTGCATCTAGTAAAGGGTGGTACTGCACACAACCAAAACTACATACACCTAAACTACATACACCAATCTATACACCAATCTATACACCATCTCCAATCTATACACCAAACCTACACACCAAACCTACACCGATAGTGCCTCATTCTTTATGGACTTTATCGCGGCAGTCCTGGACGCATACCATGGGGCAGGTCCCGATGATATCCTCATAGCAGCACAAAATCTCTACAACACCCTCAAGCCAGAAACTATTCCCCGAATTTTAGCCCATCTCCATTCCCTAACCCGGTCTGAATTCACTCCCCAAGGCGACTTCCCAATTGGGAAACAGCAAGAAAGTGAACAAGTGAAGAGCACCAGGGAAAGGGGTGGGGGCGAGGGAGACGACTCTCGGAGTAGGAATTTCCAGAATAGAGAAAGGGAGGAAAGGGGGGATGGTGGAAGAGAGGGTGGGGGTACGGGTTTAGAGGGGACAGTGGCGGGAAGTTTAGAGGGAGCAGTGACTTTTGTGGGGGAGGTGGGTAAAAGTTTGGAGGGAGCGGACGCTCGAAAGGCAGCCATCAACCTCATTCTCCTCGAAATCAAGCTCTACTTTACCCAAACGGATTGCCTGCAGGAACTCAAAGCCTTGGCGTTCCTCTCGCCTGCTTCGGCCAATCCCTTTTCTGCTCTCTTGCGTATCAAGTACCAGGACCTCCTTACCGACTACCAGTTCCTCCTCGCTCCGCACACTAAGTACTTGAGATTAATGGATATGGTGCCCAAAAAGATCAATGCGCTCGCAGGGGCCACGGGTTCGAACCTGGTGCTCGACAATGTGCAGATGAAGGTCTTGGTCTACTATTTATTGGGCGACTCCGACTTTCGTGATAAGAGCGTGCTCAAGTACTTGATGCTGGAGAGAGTCCTGCTGCGCTATGGAAATACTCCTATACTGGGGTTCATGGCGTATAAGGAACGACTTGTTCCGTATGAGAGCTTCTGTGCTCTAGTGCAGTACGTGCTGCAATTCTACCTGTTTCGCCGGGTCTTTGAGCTTTTTCTGGTGCTGCTTACGGAGAATTACTTGGATAGTAATTTGAGCAAGCTTCCTCGCTACTATGCTAATGTGACTCTCGCCCGCATCCATTCTTTGTTCATACATGACCCGTCAAATGTGGACGTGGAAGCCGTGGTTGCCCGGATGATCATCAACAATAAGCTACCTGCAGGCACCCACATTGACCAGATTCGGGCGGTGGTTTGTTTTGGCCACTCGGAGAATTACGATGCTTTCAATACTCATATCAAGAGGATCTGTGATGTGGTCGAGCTGCTCTCCACAATCACGTGATTGTGGTCATATCTTACGATTTATCTATGGGATATCTTTGGTTACCTATGGGATATCTTTGGTTACCTATGGGATATCTTTGGGGTTATCTCTATGGTTATCTCTATGGTAGTCCGGTCTTGACACTACATATCCTTGCTCTTCCGTCACCAATTACTATGGGACCTATTGCTGGGATTGGGGTTATTACTTAAGCAGCCGGGGACGTCTCAGTCTACACTTTCTACACTTCAGTCAACACTTCGGCAGTCTAACTTCAGTGTACACTTTAAGTGTGTTCGGAGTAGTACCTGCTACTCCTGCACTTTTGCCGTGGACTTGAAGAACATCACAACATCAGAACATCAGAACATCAGAATATCTTGGGCATCAACGATGGTATGGATGTATTTGACCTGCATGGATTCAAGGACTTCATTGGCTTGGCCCTATCAGGTTTGTTTGCTGCAGACTACATTGCCAATACCGATGGAACCCATGAACCTTCGAGAGTGTTGAAGGCTGGACGAATCACCACTACAAGCAATTAGACTACCGACTGGCTGGCTCGTGTTCTTGGTCTTTGGTTTTGTGGCCACTGCAATTATTTTGTTCCACCAACCTGAGGATGTTTATGATACGAATGACCAAACTGCCACAACCATGGACAGTCATTGCCATAAAAGTCATTGCCATAAAAGTCATTGCTATCATAATCATTGCCATCATGTCATTACCATGGACAGTCACATCTCTAAGATCTAAGGTCTAATGTCTAAGATCTGTGCCTACACTTTCATCTGCGGGACACACATATAAGTTACTATGCTCTGCTCTACGGTCTACCAATTGTTACAGTGGAACTTCCATCACATGATACCAAGAAAATGAATATTATGAAATTGGATATCACGTACCAAATCACGTGACATGTCACTTGACTAAATACCACATCAACCCCACCAATACAATATGACACTGATCAGAGATTTAATACCTTGTAAGGGCATGTGATAACCTATTGCATGTAGAGTTGTCAGGTGATCTATGTCACGTGCAACACTCACGTGACCAAGTATATACCAACAAGATCACCTTCTACCATAAGGTCTCTACAACACCAGCCTCTGATCTAAGCATGGTCTACAAGATAGTACAAGATTATGGATTAGTTTACAAAGATTGGGGACCAATCATGGTTTCGTGAGTCATATGGTGGGAACAGGCTAGTAGAAGCCCAGGCCAAGCTGCAACAACGACTTGGCCACAGAGAAGCTATTGGGCGTGCCGAAATTGTTTCTTAGCGGCAGAGAGCCCAAGAAATCGTCTCTCTTTTTAACCTCCAACGTCGAGTCGTCTGCAGTCTCGTCGATGGTCTCGTCGCTGGCCGAAACCATGGCCATTTTGCTGCTGGCCTTGATGGGCGTCTTCAAGATTCTATGCACCGGCGGAAGCCGCTCCGGCACCTTTTCCGGGCCCAAGTGTCCAAGGATTTGTCTGTTTTCAAAACTTTGTCCAAGAATATGACTTGTATTTTGGTTGCCTTGTCCAAGAATTTGACTTGTATTTTGGTTGCTTTGCCCAAGGGTTTGACTTGTATTTTGACTGCTTTGAACAAGAATATGACTTGTGTTTTGGCTGCTTTGGCCAATGTTTTGACTGCTTTGTCCTGCTGTTTGACTAAGCATTTGTCCTTGGGTGCAATTTTCGGGATGGAGAGGGAGCCGCGGAGACATATTGTGGAACACCGACAGTGGCTTGATATGGTAGAGCTTCAAGGTGGGTTTTTTTGCAGCCACTGTACTGAGTCGTGGGTTGCTCACCAGTCGAGGCTTTTGCAAGTTGACATTCGCCCCGGTGGAGAAGTTGCCAACATTACCAACATTGTCAGTGGTTCCCGGAGTTGAATCTGTTCCGAGGGCTGACTTTGTTCTTGGAGAGCTCGTTTTTGGAGAGCTTGTTCTTGGGGAGCTCGTCTTTGGGGAGCTCGTATCGAGCCTTGAACCTGGAAAATTAAGATTGGACCCAAGCCTTGATCCGAGTCTTGACACTGGCTGCTTGCCCACTCGTGACTTGAACTGCCCCAGTACTCGAATATTAGGCAGAGCCGCATGGCTGGCCCTCTTCTGCACCTTGAGCTTATAGAATGCCAACTGCAAGCGGAGCTTCAACTTGGTGGCGGCCAAGTCGGCCTTGACGTTGCGGTTGTTGGAGATCTTGTAGTCGCTGAAACTGTCGAACTTGCGGGCGCTGGTGTAGGAAGTTTTGTTCGGCACGATGGACGTGGCCAGTTTGGTCAAGGAGAACTTGGGGGTGAGAGACGGAGTCAATGGGAGCGACGAGCCATTGAACAGTCTGGTTTTGAACACAGGCGAGTCCGTGGCCACATTGGTATTGAGCGGTGCCAAAGCAACCCGCGACGGCGTGGATGAAACTGGCATGTCAAATGAGATAGACAGTTAGACAGTCAGAATTAGACAGTAGGGATGAGCCAATCAGAGTCAATTCTGGACAGTCAGAATAGTCAGTATGGAGTGATTGGGGACTGATTGAATTCTAGTTAATCGGGATCCTGTAGTCTTCCACTCAAATAGGATCTATGACAATCAAAATCAATATGAATATCCAGATTGTCTCCTAATGAGTCTCCAATAAACACTTCTGAACCTAATGCGAATGTAAGGGTTTCCTCAAATAAAAGCGTGTCTTCTCGGAACCTGTAAATCAATTGACCCTCTAATTAGTAGATTCTCTAATCAAGACCTTGGGAGTCAATATAAGGGAATCAATATAAGTGAATCAATATAAGGGATTCAATATAAGGGATTCAATATAAGGGATTCAATATAAGTGAATCAATATAAGTGAATCAATATAAGGGATTCAATATAAGGAATACTTCAATCTCTAATGATATGAGATCTTGGTATAGTTCTAGTCACTCTAAGTATACTCAATCCAGAGACCTAATCAGCACAACAGAGGTTGATAGATTAGTAGAAATGCAGGGAGAGAGTGTAGAGGGGTAGAATGATGAACGCTTTCTAATATCTGGTTGTATCCTGGTCCGATCTAATGTCCCAGTCTGTTTCAGATATGTTTCAGTCTGTTTCAGATATGTCCCAGTCTGTTTCGGTGCTGTGAGTTTGTTCACTTCCGTTGTTCACTGCAGTCCGATTAGTATAGTTGGTGTTCACGTCCTTATACTTGGGAGTACACTTGGGAGTACACTTGGAGGTACACTTGGGAGTACACTTGGAGGTACACTTGGGAGTACACTCAGGAGTACACTTGTAAGGGGCTTGGGGATTTATGGGGGCCAATGGCAGTGGAGAAGAGGGGGATGAAGATGATGGCCGACGGGGGGAGGGATATAGAAACCGGGGGAGTTCCAAGGACGGTCCAAGGATGTTTCAGGAGTGTTATGAAGAGTCTGGTGGAACAGTCCTGGAGCGCGTTGGTATTGTTGTAGGCCCGCGGAGGTACGGATGTGTGTGGATGTGTATGCCTAAAGCATACGAAAAGAAAACAATGCGTCGGCGCTGAGTTGAATTTCGGCTGCTGGATCTCGGCCGTCCATGCGCGCTGACCGTGTCTGTTTACATCCTGCATATAACACACACCATTCTGCATCGCTACTAACCCGTTTGTGGCTTATTGAAATTGGGGAAAAAAGGGGCTGGGATGAAAGGGGTTTTTTGTATGAGGTCTCAAGTTTCACTATGGATATTTTGGGTTTAATACGGAACGGACGCGTGGAGTAGAGCGTGTTTGGGTTGCGCATGAACCATCTTCTGCATGCAGGACTAGCGTCCCCGGATGCATGGTTCCAGGGACAATACCAACAAATCAGGAACGAGACTACGACAAAGACGGACAAGAGTCGTGGGCGTCGTGCATATAGAGCCCGCCCGCATGCTTCGCCCCCGGTTTTCTTTTCGTATTCGGTGGCGCTAATTTCACTAAATGCGCTTTCCGGGGGTGGTGTGGAATTCCGGGGGCAACCTCACTATGTTTGGAAACCTGACACAACCTGAACAAACTTAAACCGGAGAACTTAAACCGGGGCACTTAAAACGGGGCACTTAAACCGGGGCACTAAAACCGGGGCAGTTAAACCGGGGAAATTAAACCGGGGCAGTTAAACCGGGGCAGTTAAACCGGGGAAATTAAACCGGGGCACTTAAACTGGGGGGGACTTCACACGCGTGCACCCAGAAATTACCTAAAGTCCCCAGAAACCCCCAAGTCTCCAGCTCCCATTTACCCACTCAATTCTTTCTGCATTCAGTCTCTTGGCCCAGTCACGAGGTTCGTGTGTTGATAGATGCGAGATCCGGGCAGCACCACGTTATATGCACACCACACCAACACAATACCCCATATTCTTTCATGCAGCCGAACAAAGAAGGTTCCTATATTGTCTATATATTCTAAGGACCCGTGTAAGCTACACCGTTCATTTCTCCATTTCCGATGTCTCTACACTTCTCTACTCTCTTCATCTCTACTCTCTATCCTCCACTTCGCTACTTTAGACATTACACTTGTGACCCAGTACCCTCAGTATAACTAGTACCACTACTAAACTAGTACCACTATAAGCATTACCACTACTATAGCTGGTATCAGCCAAGAACATAGCAACAACTGGCTGGATACGCCAAGTCCCCCGTCAACTACTTAAGTAGGTCGGTTCCCTCTTTTTGAGGAATCATCAACATACAAAAGTAACTAACTCAGTACATGAAGGTTTCACAAGAATCTAACAAAATTAATTTAGGTACTATAAACCTTAAAAGACGTATGTATCAGCTACATATTTAATGGCAAGTAGCATGGACAGAGACTACTAAAAACTAAAGACTACAGATAACAGACTACTACAGCCAGGGAACTAAAGACTACAGATAACAGACTACTACAGCCAGGGAGTGCTAATTACCACAGACTACTAAAGATTAGTGATGAATGACTAATAATGTTAGACTCACCAAGGGTAGTGTACTACCCATGCAGCGAAGCAGATTCGAACCAGCGTGACAAAATGTTTCAAACCAGCGCGACAAAACGTTTCGAATCAAGAACACAGAATAGTTCAAACCACACTAGCAGAATTACAGTGTTTTTCAAAACTATTCAAACCACTTTAGCAAAATTAAATAAACCAATGATTCAAAAGTTTCGTACTCCTTCGCACAGTCTTTCAAACCAAATGGCGTCATCAACTTTCATTAGAATCAATATTCTGAAATCATAAATCATGTTAGATTCTGGTTACGTCCAGTACTCTGTTTTAGTGTGTTTTGTATGTTTATTCGTCGATGATTCCTCAAGGAGGAATCATCGCACCTTATATAGACTGGTCCGGCATAGAGGAATAGAGGTCGTATTGAGGGCCGAAGGCCGCTCAACATCTGATCGACCAGTGCAGGGTTTCAGCATCCACATGGGTAGTACAGTACCCATGGTGGGTCTAACAAATCATAAATCATAAATCTGAATCATAAATCTGAATCATAAATCTTCAATCATAAATCATAAATCATAAATCATAAATCTGAATCATAAATCTGAATCATAAATCTCAATCATAAATCATAAATCTGAATCATAAATCATCAATCTGAATCATAAATCATAAATCTGAATCATAAATCATAAATCTGAATCATAAATCTGAAATCTGGACGATTGCCTCATATAGTACTTACATTTGCGAGTCTTGCAGTGCCAATCAAGGGTGAAAAACGGATGGAACTGAACTGATTTCCTAGTGTTGAGAATGAGCAATGACTGATCATTCCAGAAATGAAAGGCGCGCTCTTCTAGAAAGTAGAGAGTGTGCTACGCCTAACCTTTGGTGATTCTTGATGAAGGTTTAGCTCCAGCATGAAAGATGTTGAAGAAGGTTTAGCAGAGTTCCTGAACTATATAAGTTGGAACTCCTGCCCCAATCCTAGTGTTAATTAATTAATCAGAATATCGTCTGAGAGGATCATACAAAGATGTCCTCTACTCCCAGACCCACCAGAAACAGCTCTCGTGTAACTCCTCAGATATTCACATATCTTGATGAGACTATGAACTTCATGTTTAACAAGTACCTCACTCTGGACTGTACTCCATGGTTATTGAAAGGACCACCTGATGTACCCGAGGCACGGGTACATGAGGAGATAAGTAATCTACACCTTGTTATCCTGCATATAACACCTTGTTTGGGGTGTACGAAACTTTTTGAATTATTGGTTTGAATCATTCTGTCTTTTGGGTTCGAACCATTTTGCCGCGCTGGTTTGAATAGTTTTGAAAAACACTGTAAACAAACCAATGATTCGAAAAGTTTCGTACTCCTCCGCACAGTCTTTCAAACCAAATGGCGTCATGGTTCACACCAACTTTCATTAGAATCAATATTCTGAAATCTTAGATCCGGAGCATTTCCTCTTATGTACTACATTTGAGTATTTGAGTATTTGAGTATTTGAGTATTTGAGTATTTGAGTATTTGAGTATTTGAGTATTTGAGTATTTGAGTATTTGAGTATTTGAGTATTTGAGTATTTGAGTATTTGAGTATTTGAGTATTTGAGTATTTGAGTATTTGAGTATTTGAGTATTTGAGTATTTGAGTATTTGATGTACTATATTTAGGAGTCTTGAAATACCAATCAAGGGGGAAAAACGGACGGGACGGGACGGAACTGAACTGGTTTGCTTGGGATCCTGTATACAGCAACTTGTTAGCGGTCATGTGGATTGGTTTGTTTAATTTCCAAGTGTGGTTTGAATCGTTTTGGCGCGCTGGTTTGAACTATTGTCTTCTTGGTTCGAACCATTTTGCCGCGCTTGTTTGAGTAGTTTTGAAAAACACTATAAGGTGCGATGGTGATAGAAACACTTGACTAACTAGCTCGCGTCGGAGGGGCCGAAAAACTCCACCCCATAGCCAAATACGGACGACAAGTTGCAAACACGAGAAGTTGCAAAAAAGCTATAGCACTGAGTGATAGCAGATCATGGAAAGAGGAATGTGTCCGATTGTGCGTTGCATACCAGCACATATGTCAAACAACTTACCACTTCAGGGGGAGCATATCTTGACACGGATGAACCCGAGACAAATGAGTCAGATGTGAAGACCTCCGCGAAAAGAGGAATAGAAGTAGCACGATGTTTGCATCTAGGTGCAGAAGATGATGTGCTGCTGCTTGACCCAAGCAAGATAAATTGGATGGGGACTCTAGAGGCCCAGCCGAACGAGTACCCAGTTGAGGGGGAGCAGCGTGGGTTACAAACCAGCACATGTGTCAAACAACTCGCCACTCCAGGGGGAGCGTATCTCGGTATGGATAATCAGAGAAGAATGATCTGGATTTGAGTGACCTCGTTAATAGAGAAATGGAACTGGCGTGATGTTTGCAGGGTAAATGCAGATGATGAATTACCACAGATTGATACAGACGGAGAGGATGACT
>NKZN01001829.1:0-10711 GCA_002374485.1 Metschnikowia santaceciliae
GGCAGACGATAAATGTTTGTTTAACGGATCCTTAAGGTATCTGGAAAGTTTCAGCACGATGAAGTTGATATCAAAACGAACAGTGTTTGCAGCAAAGAGTAGTTTGCCAATTATAGATCGGTATTCCGTTCCATCACACGGTTCTTCATCTCTCTCGTTTGTATTGTTCTCAAAACCTCTCACTTCCGCTGGTACAACATTTGCACGACAGTCATCAAGTCCGTAGTCTAGCGATAGAGCATCAATATAGTCACCCAAATGCAACTTAATGTATCCATTTCCCACCACAATGTTCATACCAAGAGAATTCCTGGCCTCTCCTAAATCTTTCATTTGAAAGCTGCTACTAAGCATTTCCTTTGTCCTCGACACCTCAGCTGAGCTGTTACCAATTACCAAAAGATCATCCACATATAATGCTATGAATGTTAAGGTGTTCCTTGTCTTCTTCTGGTAGATTCATCTTTCATTGATAGCTCGTTTAAATCCCATCTTGCTGATCTGGTCATTAATCACTTGGTTCCACACAAGTGGGGCTTGCTTAACACCATATAGGGATTTGTTGAGTTTCAAGACACATTTTTCGTTGGAACCATTCCTAAGCTTTTGTGGGAAGCCTGGAATCTGTTTCATGTAAATGTTCTTGTCAATCTTACCGTTAAGAAAGGCTGTTTTCACGTCCATTTGATGTATGATCATCTTATGGTGAGTAGCAAGTGCAATGAGAATTCGTAAACTCGCATAGGAGATTACTGGTGCGAATGTCTCTTCATTGACTAGCTATGACCATTGACTAGCTATGACCATTGACCCATGACCATTGACTAGCTATGACCATTGACCCATGACCATTGACTAGCTATGACCATTGACTAGCTATGACCATTGACTACCCATGACCATTGACTACCCATGACCATTGACTACCCATGACAGAAAACAATCCTAGGTACCCGTATTAAGCCAGGGGCACCCCCAAAAATTCTCCAAGAACTTTTAACCACTAATATACCATGGCAAATTAAGCATAGCTTCGTTGCAGACTTTTGAGTGCTGTGAATGATGCAAATCTCTTGCCAGGGAATAATCTTAGCACGATGCAAAGGTATCAAGAGCTGTTCAGTTCGGCCAGGGCTTACGCTTTGCAGACGCAGAGATTGGAGTACAAGTCCAAACTTGTCAATTGGGCACTTGAGGTCATCAACTGGCTTGAGTTCAAGAATGGCCGCAACTTCTCTAACTTCCACTTCAACAGAGGTTCCAGTTTCCCAAGCATTCACCCTCAGGTCTCCAACAATCTGGCCCATTCCATGCATAGTCACGCCGTGAAAATGCACCTTCGTTATATTCAAGGATGAAATCGACTCCATTAGGTCCTCCAGACTGGGGGCTCTGCGGGGGAGACTGGGGGCTCTGCGGGGGAGACTCGGAGGTACAGAGCACCATGTTGGAGTTGCTCAACCAGCTGATGGTTTCGACACTTCGAAAGACATCAAGATCATCATGGCTATAACCAGATTGGACATTTTGGGCCCCGCGTTATTGAGACCGCGACGGATCCACCGTAACATCGAGTTCCCTGACTACAGTGTTTTTCAAAACTATTCAGACCAGCGCGGCAAAACGATTCAAACCACACAAGCAAAATTAAACATACCAATACACATAACCCCTAACAAGTTGTTGCATATAGGATAACAAGGAAACCAGTTCAGTTCCATCCGTTTTTCACCCTTGATTGCTACTGCAAGACTCCCAAATGTAGTACATATGAGGCAATCGTCCAGATTTAAGATTTCAGAATATTGAATTCTAATAAAAGTTGGTGTGAAACATTACGCCATTTGGTTTGAAAGACTGTGCAAAGGGGCACAAAACATTTTGTCGCGCTGGTTTGAATACTTTTGAAAAACACTGGTTTGAAAGACTGTGCAAAGGGGTACGAAACATATTGTCGCGCTGGTTTGAATACTTTTGAAAAACACTGTATACCATCGACCATGTATATTGTCGCTTAACTATACAGTGGTTGGCCTTGGCTTATAACCTTGGATTGTTTGGATGTGAAAAGT
This sequence comes from Metschnikowia santaceciliae, assembly GCA_002374485.1. NCBI lineage: Eukaryota > Fungi > Ascomycota > Pichiomycetes > Serinales > Metschnikowiaceae > Metschnikowia > Metschnikowia santaceciliae. The sequence continues at coordinate 2,073 of NKZN01001829.1, forward strand.
ACGACACTAGTATAAACTGGCAGATCAAAGTACTTAGAATAGTGGTCTGGAATGTTAGAGTACTGATTTGTGCTGGTAGACTAGTAGCTCTCGTGCGCCTAACTTCGTCAATGCAGTGCTAAAGGAAGCTGGTACCGCCCCTACCTCTGTGCAATATAACGACGGCACAGACGCTGACAAGTCCGTCACGGTTGACAACCATAGTGACTCTGACCGTGATGACAATTTCAGTGACTGCGACGACGAGACTTTGGGTACTCTGGGCTCTCTGCCCACTCCCCTCTCTGTTCTTTGGCATAACCGACTGGCCCACCCTGGTCAGACCCAATTTTTACATTGCAAACAGGCTGTTGACATCCCTGGAGATGTTGACCATGTGCCTATCTCGCAGTGTCGTGGCTGCCAAATCTCGAAGGCGCTTCGCCGTGTTCCCAAAGTCACGACGGGACTTACTCCGGTCGATAATCCCTTGGAAGTTCTCCATGTGGATCTTATCGACTCCTCTGAGGTTTCCTATGACGGTGCTCACTATGTGCTCACTATGTGCTCACTATGTGCTCACTATGTGCTCACTATTGTTGATCGTTTCTCTCGATATGTGTATGGCCTTCCTATTGTTTCCAAGGCGGATGCCGCTCCGGCCATTAAAGATTTCATTGAGTCCAGTTTTACTTCTCTCCGTGCATCTCACTATCCCAGGGAACTACGTTCAGACAATGGCTCCGAGTCTGTGAACCAGGACCTCAAAACGTATCTCGCTGAACGAGGTATCAAATTCAGTGTTACGCAAGCATACTCGCTGTACCAGAATGGTACCGCTGAACGGCAAAATCGGACTACTACGAGCAAAGCCCGGGATCTCCTTGCTCTGTCGTCTGTGCCACCCCTTTTATGGTCTGAAGCTATACGTATGGCCACGTATATTCTTAACTACCGACCCAAGGCTTCTTTGAAGCAGAAGGCTCCTATCGACGTGTGGTATTCTAGACCCATGCCGCGTCCTCCCCTTCACCCTTTCGGCTGTGTTGCTCTTGTGTCGCCGCCTGTGGGCCTCGCTCTATCCAAGGAAACTTCCGACGGAGAGCTTGTAGATCAAGACTAACGTCAGAAGTCTTAACTGAGGACTAGTACTGATCCACTCGTCAGTACTGGTCCACACGTCTGGTAGTACTGATCCACACGTCTGGTAGTACTGATCCACACGTCTGGTAGTACTGATCCACACGTCTGGTAGTACTGATCCACACGTCTGGTAGTACTGATCCACACGTCTGGTAGTACTGATCCACACGTCTGGTAGTACTGATCCACACGTCTGGTAGTACTGATCCACACGTCTGGTAGTACTGATCCACACGTCTGGTAGTACTGATCCACACGTCTGGTAGTACTGATCCACACGTCTGGTAGTACTGATCCACACGTCTGGTAGTACTGATCCACACGTCTGGTAGTACTGATCCACACGTCTGGTAGTACTGATCCACACGTCTGGTAGTACTGATCCACACGTCTGGTAGTACTGATCCACACGTCTGGTAGTACTGATCCACACGTCTGGTAGTACTGATCCACACGTCTGGTAGTACTGATCCACACGTCTGGTAGTACTGATCCACACGTCTGGTAGTACTGATCCACACGTCTGGTAGTACTGATCCACACGTCTGGTAGTACTGATCCACACGTCTGGTAGTACTGATCCACACGTCTGGTAGTACTGATCCACACGTCTGGTAGTACTGATCCACACGTCTGGTAGTACTGATCCACACGTCTGGTAGTACTGATCCACACGTCTGGTAGTACTGATCCACACGTCTGGTAGTACTGATCCACTCAGTTTAGCAGTACTGATCCACTCGTCTGGTAGAGATCTCAGTTTAGCAGTACTGATCCACTCGTCTGGTACTATTCCAGGTATACCATAGAGTCAAATATAATGAGCTAGTGTGAGCTAGTGAAATTTGAGGTACTTAAATTGGTCCATTACTTCATACAATAATAATTAATGATAGTGCAATGTGGTGAATCTGGTGTCACCCGAATTATATAGCGATGCGAGTGCATTTAGAGTACAATTTATCAGTCATCTCCAGTCACTGTGCAATTTAAATTCATCAAAGTAGTTTGAAGTGAATCTCAGTATACAAAGAAATTGTGTAATCTCGAAATTGTGTAATCTCGAAATTGTGTCGTCTCGAAATTGTGTCATCTCGAAATTTGCATCGACTATAAATAGCCCCATGTTAGATTCTTGTAAGTACGTTTATTACCTAATCGAAACTATATTCGTTGATGATTCCTAAGCAACAGGAATCGGCCCTATTAAGTAGTCTGCCGGAAGGAAGCCGAAGGGTGTAGTGGTGAACAGAGAACGAAGTAAAGGTGAACAGAGAACGAAGTAAAGGTTAACCCAAAAGGGCGTGGTAGCATCGGCTCCTGATTAACTGGGCATGTGAGCTCAATCCCTATGGGTTGTATTCCACCCATCTTGGATCTAACACCCCGTGTAATAGAATTAATGAGTGATTAGTGCAACTCGGTGAGGTTTAGAGTGTTTCAGGACAGTTTAGGGTAATTTAGAGAGTAATTTAGAGCAATTTGAATGTTGTTCAGTACTGTTTCCTTTTTTCGTGGTTTTTAAGTGTAGTACTGAGGAGTCGGATACACTGAGTAGTACTGAGGAGTCGGATACACTGAGTAGTACTGACGAGTCTGATACACTGAGTAGTACTGACGAGTCTGATACATTCAGTTGAGTAGTCCTGACGAGTCTGATACATTCAGTGGACTAGTACTGAGGAGTCTGATACATTCAGTGGACTAGTACTGATCCACTCGTCTAGCGTAAGAGGTTAGTAGGTTAAAGGTCTTCTACAGTATACTTCAAAACTATTCAAACCAGCGCGCCAAAATGGTTCAACCAACAAGACAAAATGGTTCAAACCAGTACAATATGAATGATTACATAACTCCTAACCCGATGTTGCATGCAGGATAACGAGGTTTAGATTACTCAACACTAACTGAACATTTATGGTAGGTACATCAGGAGGACCTTTCAATAACCATGGAGTACAGTCCAGCATACGATACTGAGCACCCCAGATAAAGTTCATAGTGTCATCAAGATACGTGAATACCTGAGGAGTTACACGAGAGCGGTTTCTGTTAACTTGCAGACTTACTTTTATTGAATGTGACTTATGTCTAGCTCACGCTGTGTTCACTTCCTGGGGAAGAACTCCTAATGTTACAAGCGTGGGTGGCGGCGCCTCCTTTTATATTGGAGAGGGCATGCCTCCTTGAAACATTGTGACTTAAGCACTGTGCGTAAATCACGCAAGCTCAGTCTTTGTGCTAACACATATGCGTAATATACTCACGCGTTAACACTTTCTGGTGGGCCTGGCAGTAGAGGACATCTTGGTATGTTCGTGTTGGACGATATTTGTTGGATTCTTGAATACGTCTAATACTGGGAGTTATGTTCATTCGTTGATGGATTCCCGATAAGTGGGAATCCGAGTAATTACATAGCTAGCCAGTGAATACCAGAGAGGCAAGCAGGGCGCTCAAACGCCATGTCACGAGGTAACGTGAATCGATCAGTCCAAGTCACGGGTTGCAGTGCGTTGGATGAGTCACTGGCGTTCGTAGGCTCGAAGATACCTCTATGCGTAGTGTGTCTACCATGGTAGGTCTATATTCTGATTAGTTAACTAACACTAGGGCATGGACCTGAGTCCCATCTTATATAGATTTCCGGGACTCTGCTAAACGTTCCACACAAGAACCCACACAAGAACCCACACAAGAACCCACACAAGAACCCACACAACAACCCACACAACAACCCACACAACAACCCACACAACAACCCACACAACAACCCACACAACAACCCACACAACAACCCACACAGAACCCACACAAGAACGATGTGAGACCTAGACCTTCCTATTATATAGAAAAGCTAGGTATAGCATCAAGAACTAAGTATGGCATCAAGAACTAAGTATAGCACACTCTAGGATTTTCATGAGTGTGGCCTTCCTTTTCTGAAATGATCATTCATTGCTCACTCTCAACACAAGGAAACCAATTCACTTCAGTTCCGTCCGTTTTTCGCCCTTGATTGGTACTGCAAGACTTCTGTCCCAAATGTAGTACATAAGAGGCGATCGTCCAGATTTAATTGTCCGTTTAATCGTCCAGATTTAATCGTCCAGATTTATTCGTCCAGATTTAATCGTCCAGATTTAATCGTCCAGATTTAAGATTTCACAATATTGAATTCTAGTAAAAGTTGGTGTGCAATATTACGCCATTTCGTTTGAACGACTATGCGAAGGGGTACGAATTTCTTTTAAATTATTGGATGGTTTAATTTTGCTAGTGTGGTTCGAAACATTCCGCTGCCCTGGTTTGAATAGTTTTGAAAAACACTGTACACTCAGTTGAGTAGTGGTGATCCACTCGTCTAGTAGTGATCCACTCGTCTAGTAGTGTTGAGTACTACTCTGATAAACTCAGTATAGCTTAAGAGGTTAGCAGGTTAGCGGTTAAAGGTCTATTTAGCATAGAGATTCCCAGGGTTGGGTGGCTGCAAATACCTGTTACTGAGTAGACGTTCTGTAGTACATAACTTGGGTAATTATCTGAATAAATCAATTAATGGCAATCTTACATGCTAACAAGCCAGCAAGAACTGGTCCAGACTAGACTAACTAGGGACTAGACTTACTAGGGTCTAGGAACTAGCAACTAGACTAGAAACTAGTACCAGAGCTAGCAACTAGACTAGAAACTAATACCAGAGCTAGCAACTAGACTAGAAACTAGTAACCAATGCCAGGAACTAGAGAACTGTCTCAATCCAGAAACTAGAATAGAACTAAGACTGACTAGTGTCTGGACTAGTGTTAGACTAACAACTAGCCTCACACCGATAGACTAGACCAGCCTTAAACTGGTAGACTCGTTTGTAGAACTAGTTGGAAGACTGATGATCTGGCCTGAATTCTAGAATAGTGACTGAAACAGTGACTGAAACAGTGACTGAAATAGTGACTGAAATAGTGACTGAAATAGTGACTGAAACAGTGACTGAAATAGTGACTGAAATAGTGACTGAAATAGTGACCGAAATAGTGACTGAAATAGTGACTGAAATAGTGACTAGGACTAGACTAACCGATCAGTATGGGCTAGTACGGGCTAGTATGGAGGGGGACCCAAGTAACAGATCTTACCCTTCTCATTGAAACCAGAGTTGGAGTCATGCATCTCTACCAAACCACAGTTGGCTGCAATCTGCTGGTCTGACCATCCGTACGAGTCTCTTGGAATCCACAACACTGGCATCTTGGCCGAAATCACTGGTTGGTCGTATGCGTGTTTATCATCCACCATGTCGCTGGGCTCATTGTAGGTACTGGGGATCATGCTCTTGGCGTGCCTGTAGTTGAGGAACACATCGGGGCGAATGAACCGCACCAACTTGTTCTTGCTCTCAGTGGTCTTGAAGTCCCGGTCTGCCATCAACGGAGTAAGCGTGTGACCATACTCCAAGTTATCGTTTTCCTGCGCAATGGCTTTCTGTACACATTGAGCTTCCTGGAGATCATCCACCAAAGCTTTTTCCTGGTCCACGGCCGGTTTCTTCTCAAGAACACGTTGGTAGTCTGAATCCTGCATATAGGACCACGTCTGAGTCACTCCATCCAATGGTTTCATAGTATCAATTGGCACCACCTCCAAGAGATGGTCAAAAGCCGACTTGAGATTCAAGTGAGTGAACACCGTAAAGCCCAACATCACCGCCTCAAGCACAACAGGTCCCCAACCCTTACCAATCACAAACAATCCCAAGAGACACACCTGGCCGATGTATAACCCAGTGAAGGTCTGAAATAAGGCCTTAGGGTAATGTGAGCCACGAGCATCAGGACCTTCAACGAAAATGTAACTCAAGTTATGGGCCCAGGCAATGTACAACAATGCAAAGGCCACTGTAGCAAACAACAAGATCATTGGAGCGATGATGGAGAAGGTGAGTGTTATAGTAGCCAAAGTCACCACTGGAGGAAAAGTGGTTCCCCAAGCAACAGATCCCAAACCCGAGAACCGAGCCCATTTCTTTCTCAATGTGTTATCAAAGAGCGTACCCAAAATGTAGTAGAGGAAGAGTCCCACCACCTGGAAAAGCGAACCTCCCGCCACTGTTAAGCCTTGTAAAATAAGGTACGAGATGTAGAAGTTGGACGACGTGGGTAAACCATTGGCCAAGATGTTAAGGGCCAGAGATGGGTTCTGCACAATCCGAGTCACAGCAGAAGTAGCCAGCGAAGCAAGAGCTGTCACCAAGAACCCGTTGACCATCAAAAACGCAAAGTAAGCATTGTGAGTAAAGTGTTCTACACTTTGAGCAGAAACACAGCCAGCCACTTTACCCATTCCACGGATAAACATGGGCAAAATGGCCATCAAAAGTGCCAACATGATAGTGGGCAACAACGAGGTGATGGTACCAAGCAACCATTTTGGGCATTTAAGGATAAACCGTAAGAAATGAAGCTTATTGGTCAAGTAAGTGATATTTGAAATCACACCCACAAATGCCACAGGAATGGCCCAGAAAATCACCAATGCTGTGATGGCAGCAATAGCAATACCTCTTCTAGTGATTCTTTCCCACCAGAAAAGACGCATATTATCCCAATCCACATCGCCAGGCTCAAGACCCACGTATTTGGGGGCCATTCTCAATGGGTTATGGTGCACCGTAGCTTGGTAGGCCAATTGTGCCGTATATTGGTCCACGAATTCCACGAAAATCGAGTTTTTGGGTGCTGATTTGCGGAATTGCTTCTGCAAACGATAAACTTCCCGATCAATAGCTCTTAATTTCTCTCTGGTATATTCAATTGAGTCCACCTTAGGCTTAAACATACCGTTGGCTCTGTGCCGAGGTCTCTGGTCTCTAGGAACATAGGATTCTAAGCGCGTAGGGTCTTCCACCTTAATACCTTTCTTATCGGCCTTCATCTTGGCCTTAACAGCCTTCTGTAAGAGCTGAGTGGTGAGTTTCTCCAATTGGTAGGCTAAAGCTTCCCGGACGTTGTTCTTATGGTTCAACACCCGTACATTCCGGGACACATAGACCCGCTTGACACCATTAAAAAGCTTATGGAACTGTTTCTCATCCAACCAAGTGTCGGGAACCGACTGGAAAAGCACGGTTCTGGATGCCAACTTGGTGGCGTACTTGGGTGACAGGAGCACTGCACAGCGGAACGAGTTGAAGAAGAACAACTCTCTGTAGATGACATAAATGACTCCACCATAGAACACCCACGACACAAACGCATGCGCATAGTAACGTTTACGGTGTCTAACGTTAGAAATCGACAACTGGTTCAACCCTTCATCTCCACTGCCACCCACGGCATTCACAGGAAGAAGAATGACCCATGTCAAAATGCCTGCAGCAAAGAGCAAGCCCATAACAAAGATGTAGCGCAAGAAGAAGTAGCCGTCGAGGCCACATTGCTGAATAAGGAAACTGTGTGGTTTGGTAAGGAGAATATACACCCATCTGAACGGATCCTGGGGGAGCGGCTCGGGCTTCTTGTCCTCGGGGACCAAGTCAAAGGAGGATTTAGGCGAGTAGATACGCTTAAACTTTAGACGCAAGATCAAAAAGCCGCCGATGAAGCAGCCAAAGAGGATGGCGTTGGCCAGGAGGGCGGTCAACACTGCCTGGGTCGACGTACCTTGGGAGCCAGCCATAATGAAGGGGGGGTGAGGGGGGTAGTAAGCGACTTTGGAGAAGAGGGAGGGAAAAAGATGCGCCGAGAGTGGGTAAACATAAGTGGTGAGGCTGCGGGTGTGTACAGGCCGGTCTGCGCGGCCTTCTGTGCGGCCTCGAGGTCTGTGCACACCGCTCGCATTCTTATTTGTAGACTGTGCGTAACCTTCGCCGTACAGAACAATTCTGCATGTGCAGCGGACGCTTGCATGCAAAGACGTTTTTATTTTTCCTTTCCAGGTTGGGCTTCTGCACGGCCCGAGAATTATGGCCACCAAAACTAGGGCTGGGCTTCGGGTTTCGCTGAGGTTCAGGGATGTTTTGTGCTGGTTTCATCCGACACCAGTACACCACCTCCCTTCGGGGTGCCTGGCCGAGGCCGTTGACCGTTATTCTGACACATGCCGTTCTGTTGCGCCGCGCGTTCCAGATCCACGCAGGCATGCATGCGATGGGCCGCGAAACGGGTCTGGATTATTGCTCTCACGTGACCGCAGAATCCGCCTAAGTGCTTCGAAAGCGGCTATTTTTAGGATGTACATGAGCGTCTAAGTTTTGTGAATGTTTCATCTTGGTTTTGGAAGTACATATAACCACGCTTATTTGGGTTTACTACGCGGGATGCGTGTATATTACGGAATTTTTCTCGTCTAAGTGGGCTTAATAGAAATGCGTGAGCATTGTTCTCGATGCGTGCCCCTTCGAGGAGGGGCTGTGATGTGAGGGAGAGTGGAAGAAAAAAAGATTGCAGCACCACAATTTCACACATGGTCTCCCACTGCATTACTCACTGTGGCCCTAAGTGGCTTAACTAACGTTGATC